>JH155026.1:79837-93649 GCA_000226015.1 Mnemiopsis leidyi | reverse complement strand
TCTCTCTCTCTCTCTCTCTCTCTACTCTCTCTCTACTCTCTCTCTCTACTCTCTCTCTCTCTCTCTCTCTCTCTCTCTCTCTCTCTTTCTCTCTCTCTCTGTCTCTTTCTCTCTGACTACGCACACACAAATACCAGAAATTTCTTCCCATTCAGCTGATCATTGTTATTGAGTCAGAGTGACGCGGAGATTGTGACGCAACAGCTCGTAAACTCTGAACTTTAATGTAATAATGAACCCTTCAGACTTATGATTTGTTTTTGGAAATTTAGGCGGAATTCCTGGGAATGTCTATCTCTAGATCACCGTAGAACTTGCTAAAACTGGGATAATGAAAAGGAACAATAGAGCGTATAAATCGTTCAGAGTCCTCCCACCTTTGAAATTTAAGGTTCTAAATGGGGTGACAACATTTATGTTGAAGGGTGCAAATTAACGAGGAAAATACCAAGGATACCGGGTAGAATTAATTAACGAACAACTTTTGGTTTTATTGGTTCACACGATAAGAATGTTAATCCATCAAAACTTATATGGGCACCCTTATGATAATTAACCCCATTACATAAGAATCGAGAGAAACAATGGAAATATTGTTATATGCCTAAAAATTCACACAGTTTGAATTTTCCCGCTAACTGACAACGACAGAAGTTTTAGAAAATACTTCCCTAGCTCTTCCCACAACAAAGAACTGATAAGTTATGAGCTAGTTACAGAGTAAAGACCTTCATCAATGTAGTAAAACCTCCATACTAATCCAGTGAAGTGGCAACTTACCCGTGTTATCAGAACTTTGTAAGAAAGGATTCTATTCAGCGGTACTTCAAGTTGTAAACTTTCAAAGTGTAAACAAGAGAACTGGTAAAATTTAGCAGCGCAGAAGGACAAAAATCAGAATAGAGCTCTTAAGTTCAGTTTTGTGTGCTGTTTTTAAACATTTTGTTCATATCATGCAGTCTTCATCCCAGTGCACTTATTGTAGAGCCACATAATGACGCTCTACTCAGAAAATCACGTCCAGTTATTTCTGTCATCCAGACTTAAGCATGCCTACAATATCTGAATTAACTTAGTACCAGTCAAATACGAGGTACTTCAAACACAATGATTGGTTGTATAGCCAGATGTAATCCATGGGTTGGTACTAGAGAAGGCGCCACGTGCTATCTGCCGTATTCCTGACTAGAAGCAAAGAGGCGGGGGTAGATCTGTACTTGGAACCATTATTTCACGTGTAGTAAATTACGAACTGCGTTGTAAATTTTGTGTAATTCTCACTTTGTTTACCTTCTTTTCTGTTACAGGAAGATTTCTGGAGACATCAAGTTTATTTGAGCAGCTCATTCATAAGTTACTTACTTACTAAAATCTCAATGGAGGCACGTGAGTTATTTTTAGTCGTGTTAAGATCTAAAGAATCTTATTGGCTACGAATTTTTACTTGAGGTTTACAAGGAAGAGGTGTGACAAAAAGTTGCAAAGCACATTTTTAAACTGCAGCTAAAAGTTTGGGACACTGGAGCTTTGATTGGCCAACTTTAACTCTATCAACAAGTTATTATATTCATATGCAAAACCATAACTTTTGTTAATTTAATCAATACAGACGTAAGTCTTAAAATGATCGATGCATAATAATCCACGTGCACAAAAAATTTAAGAGGACATATGAGATTATGAGTGGCCTGTTTTTCGAAAATTACCATTTTGACTGCTAGGTAAACAACCCAAAACTTAATTTCTGGTTGGATGTGCAGAGACCTAACATAATTATACCAGCATAACCTTACATATTTCTACACCTTCAAGCAATTTGTCCTTATTTAGTAATTTGAAAAAGAGCTCCGCACGGCACACAAGGATGTATAGCCTAAATATGTCCTCCTACCTCTGTATGTTTGTCTGTTTGTCTCTGTATTTTTGTTAGAATTCTGCCTGTCTGTCTGTGTTTCGTGTGTCGTAACTGTGTCAAATATGCGTAATCTGAATTCTGCAAAATATAATTCATCATAACTTGCATGTGCTGAGTACTTTGCTAACACATTGGACAATGTAAACAAACACGAGCCTGTCTTTGTCGTGGAGTAAAACAACAATAACTACTCAGAACTTGGCTAATTTAGAATAAGTTCTAAAGCTGTGGTCAAGCAGGCACGTGACCTATTGTGATTTGTTACCAAGGTTGCCACATAAAGACATTCTAACCATCTAGTGGGAAATGTTAGATTATACTAACCTCTAATATTCGAGACGACAGGGTTGGGATGACGACAAAGTTAGGATAGCAAGCAGACGACCAGTTCTCGAAGTTCAGGTTCCAATTACCAATAGCTGCTAAAAAAGAAGGAAATAAGGAATCTCGACAGAGAAGCCGGCATGTCAAAAGCGAAATGCCGGAAACGTCCCCAGTTCACATTGACGTGCAGGAAGAAAGATCGTGTAGCCGACTTTGCAGAGGGATGTTCAGAGAAACCTACTCCTCTATTTCACTGGGGTTCCGGGCTGTACGTAATAAAGTAATACGATTCTGATTGCTCCTGCTCACCATCCCAATTTGCCTCATTTGAACGAAACCACAATGGGAAAGAAGGCAGGCTAAAAATAGCTGCTCTTGCTCGTGAAAAGCGAGACATTTCCATAGGAGGGCCCGATAAGTTGAGGCATTTCCTTGGGATATATTTGAGCTAGTCGTGTATCAGTGATATTGGTGAAGGAGCAGGGCACACAGCACACGTGTGATTAGATTAGTGTCGACGTGAGCTTCGTTCCAATTCATGATACATATCTGCCTTTATCACTTTAAAATTAAGTTCTGTGGACATCATTTTATTTGGAGTTATTACTAGCCAACTTCTTGGGTTTCTGAAAAAGATAGATTCAGGTGATGCCACCCTTTTAGCTCCTCCTGCTCTTAACCAGTTCTAGGCGATATAGGGCGGCCTGTCTAGTGGCTTAAATTCGCAGATATATTTATATCATAAACGCTTACTTTATTCAATGTAATTGTTTAACGGAAATATCATATATAAGTTAAGAAATTATTATTTTACAAAGGGTCTCCCAAGTCGCAGTAACCTATTTAAGGACTCCACGTTCTGTTTCGTGCTTCAGTTTCACAAATACACAAATCCAATGACGAATCGGGAGACCGGGCGACTACAAATCTTGTTACTGCAAGTCTAGTTACAGCAGATCTGGTATGATCTCATATATTTCATCAGAAATATTATGTTAATTTTCTTGAAGTTGTTTCTGTTTTCGTGTAACCATGGCAACCCATTACTGACTTTGTGAGCTATACAATAGTTCAATGAGATGCGCCTTGGACTTTTTTTCAGAGTTTAACCTAAGCTCTAACGGCTAACGGTACTGACACAGTCACTAATTGTGTTAGCTTGCATGATGCAACTAATATCTATCCAGGGCATGTTAAAACATAGATATTTGATACTAGATAGGATCTAGATAGATTTAGAGCATGTTTAATGCTGAATCACATTTCAATGTTTGCATAGTTTAACTACCTTCAAACTCTAGCTGAGTTAATCTAATTTTCGATAGCTCTTTCGTGAGAAATAGTACCGACAAAATTTAATGAAGCATCATGTGAAATAGAAGAGTTATCTACTGTGTTAAATTATCATATTTTCTACTTCAAAAAGAGAAGTAGACAAGTCTACATTCTACACGAAGTCTCTGCGGTTTTTTCGGAACTTTTAAAGATTGAGAACAGGTAAGTACAGACATTAAACACATTGAGCATGACTTAACTCAAATTCCAAACGAATAAAAGTTCGTTAAATATCTGAAAAATGATTAACGTAGACTGGTTAGTGGTTCGTTTTAAATAAAATTCAAGGCTTTATATTGAATTTTGAAGTGAATTTGTGATGCGCATTAGAGGTAGTACCAGGCCTTATTACAACTTGAAAAGTTTAGATTGAGTAAATGTTGTAATTGAGCTAATGTTATATTTTCTGATGTATCTAGATGAGGCAAGGAATATTCACTGAAAGTCTCAGTTCAGGAATGAGATAAAACTTACTTGTTGTCTCATACATACAACACAATTCATAGACAGTTCCCTTATCAATCATCTACAAGAATAGATTAGATCTTAGATATATTAGATGTTAACAATTGTACGTTGAGCTAAGATTCTTGTTATATCATTTCTTGAAGCACACAATACAAATTATTCAATACGACTTGTATGTAGATGAGTGTGTAAAGATGAGTGTTGTGTACAGATTGTATTGTTAGCAGTTACCACAGTTAACGTTAACGGTTACACTCCTGACCCTACATGTTAACCCATGTGTGTTAACTACTACACTCCTGACCCTACATGTTAACCCATGTGTGTTAACTACACACACGGTGTTAAACAGTAGGATCTTCATGTGTCGCTACAAAACCGTCAAGTTTCAGTAGTATCAGTTTCACATCAACAACAGTGAGGATATCAGAACTATCTAACTGACTTGTTTTAGCGCGGTTGAACGATTTTAATGGATAGGTTGTCATATATCTTACTTTTTTTAGCATTCTACTAGTTCTTAATAGAAAATTAGAAAACCCTGTAGCTTATTGGCTCATTGGCTTATTGGTCATTTTAAAATGAAAAGAACCAATTGCCAATATGCAATAGCCAAAGCGTGGACCAATATTTCAAGTTAACAGATCATAAATAGGCTAATAAAACTGTGTTATACTAAAATTATACTTGAGTTATATTTCATGGGGACCTGGGTTGGGGTTGGGGCGAAGTAAGTGTGATGGGTATTTACTATATCTTATTATTTACTTTTGAGTATTTAGCCCTATATTTACAAAGAAAATTGTCTCTATCTCTACACAAATCTCTAGAGCAAGAAGAGTGGACAAAATTCCCATGCCACGAAAATAGAAACACATACATGTGCCATGTGTAAATCAGGATAAACACTCCAGTCGTCATTATGTCGCTAATCGCATAATTAGCTAGTAATTACACTAATCAGATCATAACTCCGTCAAGTATATCATTTGTAGGTGAGTGAGAATGTATTTAAATGTACAATGTTTACAAAAATATGCAAGACAAGTGTGTATTGATGGGCAATTAGAGAAGTACAATGTAACATCGTTCGGCAACTAGACTCCTTTGTTGAGAGTGCACGTACAGATAGATCCGGCCTGAAATTTGGCAACAAGCCAAGAAAATTCTAAACATCTCACATCACGCACTTCCTTCAGGCTATCCAGCTTTTTCAAGAGGACCTGGAATAATACCTATACTGAAATACTTTAAATAGAACTTTTTGCCTCACTTTTGTAAGTTTATGTTTCAAAAGACCAAAAGTGTTAGTGCTGATGGGCGATGGCGCGGCGTCAGTAAAAAGTTTATGTTCAAAAGTGTTAGGGCTGATGGCGTCAGTAAAAAGTTTATGTTTCAGAAGTGTTAGTGCTGATGGCGTCAGTAAATAGGTTCCTGACCAGGTGACTCTAGTCAAGCTTCGATGGAAATACTATAGCTATGTGTGATCATCAAGGGAGCATATCATTATCTAATTAATTAGCCAAGAAACTGCATCAACTTGAACCAGCATTAATAACGGTGGTGTCAGCCAGACCGTTCGAAGCTCAGGGCTGAAAGACTTCGTGGAGCTTGAAAGAGCTTTAATGATATCTCAGATTATATCATAATTGCTCATACTGCCGTCCCTATATTGTTATTGGCTTTTAACTTGCTGGCAGAATATTCGAACCGCAATATTAGATACACCGGTATCAATCCATATTATATTATTGGTCGGACAGACGGGATAATATATATCGTTTGACCACGCTTTTTTACTGAATGATAGGATAATTTTTTATGAGTCGCATCAGTAGCTAAGTTCAGTAATGTTTTTGTTATTCTCTTCTTCACTCAAGTGAAAGACAAAGGATTTAATGGAAATTTACCGATAAATTTCTGCGTTACTACGCCGTCATCAGGACTCAAAAATTATTTATATAATAGTAGTTGTTGGAAGTATCAAAAAAATAATAATTTGAGTGTCCTGATGACGGCGTACTAACGCAGTAATATATTGATAAATTTCCATTAAATCCTTCATCTTTCACTTGAGTCAAGAAGAGAATAACAAAAACCTGATTCTACAATCTATTTGTCACGTACCAGTGATTTTAGACTGCTACTCCAATTGACAATTTATCTCGATACAAAAGAAAAAAAGAGGAATAATGCATTGCATCTTTTTCGCAATTCACATGTCTACATTTATACTTGTGTATTGCTAAGTTGCTATTTACTTAAAGTATGGATAATGTGCATGGGTAAGCCTTCTTATATTCACACGTAGTCTTAGTTTATTTTTATATACAAAGATATCATAACATAAAGTATCATATGTACTATACTGTTAAAAAGGTTATATACGATCTTCAATCTTCTGAGGCACTGGTGATGATATTTACGAAAGTACTCTGGTTCATGAGGATCTAATTTTGAATTTCTTTCATGACATTGTTTGTCTGACTCTGTGTGAAAGTCGCACCTACACGTATTAATTTAGTATTATAGTTAAGATCACATTGGGTGTATTCTTTTCACCTTTCAAGCTTTCATGAGGCGGTATTATACGCTGTAAACTGGAAGGTATTGTCATAGATTTACATAAAGAACATAGAGTTACATAAAGAACATAGAGTTACATAAAGAACCGTATTGTAAGAGAGCGGTGCAAGGAAGATGGAGATTTAGAGCTGGAGACACCGAGACAGTAAATATTTATGTTGTATACATTATAGATCGGATGTACAATTCCTACATTGTACATGCAGGATATTTTTAGATTCTTCTTGAATTTACTCAATGTGTCGAATGCCATTTCAGTTATCTTCGAAATGGGTACAAGCTATTACAGAGAGGGTTAGGATCCAGGTTGATGTCGACATCATATGATAGGTTAAACAGATACAATACATATTAACACAGTACAAAATTGGAGGGATAATTAACAGGGCCACTCGTCAGCGGAAATGTACAAACCTAATTGAGATTGTAATTAGGTTACCCTGGATACTGTACATAGTTAGTGTAGATGTGGATACACACGCAATACATTGTAGTTACACGCGCCCATAAGACATGGTGCAAGGAAATGTATGTACACAATTTATTATTATACAAAATAGTGTCACGTACTTATTGTATCATATCACTATACAATTAGTATGTGAGTGTGTGCAGTGTGAAATTGTCAATATACATGCGTAATTAAGTGTATCCAAGTAATATAGCAACAGTGTATATGTCGTTATAGCAACAGTGTATATGTTGTTATAGCAACAGTTTACATGTCCTTATAGCGACAGTGTACATGTCGTTATAGCAACAATGTATAAGTCGTTATAGCAACAGTGCATGTGCCGTTATAGCAGCAGTGTACATGTCGTTATAGCAACAGTGTAAATGCCAATATAGCAACAATGTACATGTCGTTATAGCAACAGTGTATATGTCGTTATAGCAACAGTGTATATGTCTTAATAGCAACAGTGTATATGTCGTTATAGCAACAGTGTATATGTCGTTATAGCAACAGTGTTTATGTCTTAATAGCAACAGTGTATATGTCGTTATAGCAACAGTGTACATGCCGTTATAGCAACAGTGTAAATGTCGTTATAGCAACAGTGCCTATGTCTTAATAGCAACAGTGTATATGTCGATATAGCAACAGTGTATATGTCGCTATAGCAACAGTGCACATGTTGATATAGCAACAATGTACATGTCGTTATAGCAACAGTGTATATGTCGTTATAGCAACAGTGTCTATGTCGTTATAGCAACAGCGCACATGTCTTTATGGTAACAGTGTATACATGCCGTTATAGCAACAGTGTACATGTCCTTAAAGCAACAGTGTAAATGTCGTCATAGCAACAGTGTATATGTCGTTATAGCAACAGTGTACATTTCGTTATAGCAACAGTGTACATGTCATATAGCAACAGTGTATATGTTGTTATAGCAACAGTGTATATGTCCTTATAGCAACAGTGTACATGTCGTTATAGCAACAGTGTACATTTCGTTATAGCAACAGTGTATATGTCCTTATAGCAACAGTGTACATGTCGTTATAGCAACAGTGTACATGTCGTTATAGCAACAGTGTATATGTCGTTATAGCAACAGTGTACATGTCGTTATAGCAACAGTGTATATGTCGTTATAGCAACAGTGTACATGTCGTTATAACAACAGTGTATATATGTCGTTAGGTGTCACACATGCAATGTGACATCAGTGCCCTGATAAAACCTCCTGCTTTTTATCAGGGCACTTATCAGTACATTTCCTTTCCTAACGTCAAGTTTAAGGCAAAAGAAATGAAATGCATGAGGGCTTGAGCCCCATGATAACGAACTAACAGATAAAGTACCGTAATTTTATGCTGTACCTGTATACTAATTAAGTACATTGTACAATGTATACTGATTAAGTATTTATCAGATTTTCCATTACTATATTGGGTACTATTTGTACTCACACATGTTGTACTACTCCATAATTGATCACAAGAGTACCTCCATCACTGACACGGAAATGTATTCCAGTTTCCACAGAGCTGGTAACACTCGGAGTAAGACGAATGAACATCACATCTATTTGTAGTGCAATTACAGTGCCCTGAACACTCGGGTCATTTCTTGTGATCTACTCTACTTTGATAGGGTAATGTCACCATGGTGACATAGCATAACGCTTCACGATCACCATGGTGATGACATAACATTGCAGTGTCCCTGGCTTAACATAGTAAACTCCCTCCACAATTATACTTACAATACAGTACAGTTATCCCCCGATTTACCGTGCATTTTTGCTTCCCCCCACCCCCCAAAAAAAGCCCGGTAAATCGGGGGATGACTGTATTAATGTGTCAGTTCAGTATTAAATACTGGTAGGGTAGTCCGGTGAGACGTACTGGTGGCGGTTCCTCCGCCCCGTTGCTCACATAACGACTAGCTTGTTATTAACATCTCGCATCGATTGAAGAGTACTGTGTTATCACATTTGAAACACAAGGAAATTTAATGCACCGATGCAAAAGTATATATACTACTTCTGCACTTAAGATTTGGATGTGTGCCTAGCCTGGCGAACTTAGTGGAAATCCTTGCTGTACGGCATGTTAAACAAGGAATGGAAGCTAAGGGGTTCCGTGCAGTCCAATCTTTAGTGCAACCTTTACATGGAATATAACACACTACAACACCGCTAGTACCACTTCCACTACCGCCACTAAAACTCTAGCCTTCAGTTGTGTTTATAGAAACTCTTACAATAGCCATATCGCCATTACAGAGGTATTTCAATAAACTTCTCGGTTTAGTGTGAATCACTCTATTATAACTCGAATTTGGATAAGCTCGAGTTACTTGTGCAACTTTCTAACATCTGAAGTCTGAATTAATGCATTTTAGATCTTTCACACTCTACTTTAGGCATTAGACAAAGAGATTTTATAGTCTTTATAAATCCGCGATAAGATGTTACCGAAAAATTTCTATATTGTTACGATTTGACAAGTAATTCAGCAGAATTTTGATGAAATGAAACTTAATAAAATAGAATCGCATAACACTTTACACCAAATTTCTACATACATATTCATTATAATTGGATGCGATTGAATGATCTGACAAAACAACTACAAACATAACATGATAATATTGCCCTACTATCTCGATCGAATTGCGTAATTTATAATTTTTATCTTATTGTGCATCTTATAATCATGTGCATAAAATCATAATCATGTAAATCAGGGAATCAGTGAGCCAGCCAGAGAAATCTTTTTGAAGTACTTAATCAACAATGACAGTGAAACCTCGAGTTTACTCTACAAGGCAGCTTACATACCACTGAAAATCAATAACAGTGGTATAAGTTAGCCTATTCTAGAATCAAATCATTAAAGCATAAATTTTATAACTCAGCGACTTTGTCTATTTATGTAAAATCATAATGATTGCGAGACTTATGCTTGAGAAACGAAAGAGTCAAAACTAAACATCTAGCTCAAAAATAACCAGAAATAGACAATGTGGCCAGAAGAATAGACTAATAGAATTATATAATTTTCTCTCGTATTAAAACAGCTTATAGTACATTGTATTTGAGGACCCGTAACAAACTCCGAAAAACATAAAATTACTAAAACACCAGTACCACTCATCCAGAGCGTTTATTTGTAAACAAATACATTATAAGATTTAATATCCCCTTGCCTCATTAACAAACATCTGATATGTATTATCATTAATATAACAACACAATAGTAACGGCAATACAAAAGCAAAGTCCACGAGGTTCGTTTGTTTCTTTGTTGTAAGGTGTAAGGGAGAGAATTTTGCAAATTTGTTTCGTGTAAGATCGGGAACTGTGTAGAGCAGTGTGCTCTGAGGAAAAGTGTGTACACATAGAATATTAGTGAAAACTTAAGCTGATTAGGTTCAATATCCGTGGGCCTGGGACTTATAGATTAACAAGTTACGTCGTGTATAATTTGAAGATAAAACCGAGATTATGGAAATTTATATTTGTATAGTCATAAATCTTTATAATTTGTTTTTGTTTATTCTGGAAGCAAGAATGTTTTGCAAATAAAGGCTAAAATATTTAGACAGTTGTCTAAATCAAGTTTACAACAGCTGATTGAACTGTAAAATATTTCGAATTTAGATACTATATTACGAGCCGGATATAAGTTTAAGGGCTATTGTCTGATCCTCGGATTTAAGTGCCAGTAATTGCCGTTAAAACAATTTAAGAATATTCCCGAATTGCTAAGATCTTGGTAAAAACCATCAACAATTTTTAGAAAAATGTAAGTTAAACTCAAGTTACCACACCATCTTCATGAGTAAACATTCAAACCAGCTTCGTAGTTTATATAACTTAGATATGTCCTGGAACTTAGTTCTTCAGTTACAATCGGGTATCAACAAAGCACCAACTGCAGAAGTCACAGCCAACACTCAAAACATTTACACCGTTATTAAAACTTAATTAAGACAATTTATAAAAAATGCATCTTATGTCACAATATGATATAGTCTATACAATAAATGGCATACTTTTTGAAAGTATCTAACGAGAAAAGAGCTTATGAAAAAGTATTAATGTAGCTCTCTGGTTAAAGCACAATTGATGCTACGGAATTGCTGATCAAAACTTGTAAACTATTAAAGTGGCAGAATAAACGCCTCTAGCTTTCTAACGTAACTGAAAACGGCCGTTAAACCGCTTACGATGTCAAAACTTCAATGGCAATCTGATGTAAAGATTGCTGTAAAGATCGCTCGACTAGGACCAGAATTACATTGAAACCGTAATCTGAATTGGTACAGATATAGCTTTGTAAGTATTTGCACTAGACGTTGCATAATTTAACGATACAAACAAGTGAAAAACGACCGAGATGCTCTGCAGCCTGCACTCACTGTGCACTAAAATTGAATCAAGAACAAGTTTCAAATATATTCTGGTAAAAAACAGACATTTACAACAGACTCGCAGAGTCTAGGATCACACTGTGACCTGAGCCATTCCCGAGCTGTTCTGGTTAGTAATGGTGTCAGTGGTGTCACTGTTCCTTCCTAAAGATGCAACATTCACCCCACTCATGGGCAGGAAATCCTTCTTAGCCAGTCTCTGTTTGCTCTTGTTAAGGCAGGTATAGAAGGAATCGTAAGGCTCCTTAGTGGAGTCCGTGTTTGTCAGTACAGAGAGGAGGAGGCGCGGTAGGAAGGCCAGGATAACCACCAGCAGTAAGTTTAACCAGGTTATGGGGTTGTCTAGCGCCATCTTGAAGGTGTAGTGGGGGTCCTCGTTAAAGTACTGCCACAGAAAGTCGAGCATGCCGTAGCCGTAGAACCAGGACATCTCAATAAGAAGGGTGAGGAAGACAGTTAGGGCCAGGAGGACGGTGATGTTGGGTGATCTCACCAGGAAGTTTAGATTCATCACCGTCAGGGAGATGAAGGTGAGACCAGCACCGAACTCTAACTTACTGACCGTGCTGTCCCAGCAGGACATGGCGTGTATGGAGAACACTATAATCCCGTGGTAGATCGCCTCCAAACAAGCCGCGATCTGGTTTGTGTTGTTGAATACTTCATTGAGACGGCCGGCGCGGTAACCCCGCGGATCGTTCAGTATCTCCTCCTTACTCCCGCCGTACTGGTTCAGAACGAAGGAGACGAAGGTGGCTGGTGTAGTCCAGAAAGTGTTGAATGTGACGACCAGGAACTCTTCTTGAGGGAAACTCCCGCTGAAACCGTTAAAGAACTGATAGAAGAGGGAGAGCGTGGCGTTGAAGAGGTTCTTGTAGAAGAAAAAGAAGATGAAATCTGATATTCGATGGTAAGTCCACTGTCCGTGAACCAAGACGAGTTTTCTGAGCATTCTGAACTTCTCGATGGCGAAGTCAGACGCCATGACAGCTTGAGTTCCCTCTCGTCCCGCGATGCCGATGCCAATGTCGGCTTGTCGTAACATCCCCACATCGTTCGCACCGTCCCCCACTGCTAGTGTCATTACCTGAAACAAGAGACCGTTACTTGTCTCGAACTTACTTGTCTCGAACTTACTTGTCTCGTTACTTGTCTCGAACTTACTTGTCTCGTTACTTGTCTCGTTACTTGTCTCGTTACTTGTCTCGTTACTTGTCTCGTTACTTGTCTCGTTATTTGTCTCGAACTTACTTGTCTCGTTACTTGTCTCGTTACTTGTCTCGTTACTTGTCTCGTTACTTGTCTCGTTACTTGTCTCGTTACTTGTCTCGAACTTACTTGGCTCGTTCAGGGCAAATAAAGAAATTGACAGATATTTGACATCTGGGCACATTGGGCGGTCTGTTCGTGCCTTAAGCCATGGGAACAGTAATAATATTCGATATAAATGAAATTACACCGAGAAATATTCGATAATCCAGCTCGATAATCCAGAAGATCTGATCGCAAGAATGTTTAATTTGGCAAATTCGATTGCAGATAACTGGCCTTACAAAATAAATTGAACATATTTAATCGGGATAATATGGAAAGACACGCACAATTCTGCAATCTAGACTCATGGCAACACATTTAATACATTTCTGTACAATAGTAGATCCTCGCAAAAACTCAAAAATAGACAAATAAGTTTCACGAACCCCCAGTTCTTCTCTGATAAGAGAGACGAGAGAAGACTTCTGAAGCGGAGTGACCCTGCAACAAACGACAGTCTGACAAGTCTGGCAGAGCGCCAGGAAGTCCTTCCTCAGCTCCCACCCAATCAGGTGCTCTACCGCACAGCCGTTTATTATCAGAGCTTGCTTGTGTACCTGAGGTAGAGTGAGGTAGAATGTTATTTACATTTATGAAGTTAACATTTGGGGAAGTTGAAATTTCGGTATTTTAGCGCGCTTTACTACTCTAGGTCTCAAAGCTCCGATTTAGGTGGACCACATGGGTCGTTGACCACTGAGAATTTATAAAGTTGTAATATTGACGAACCTTTACTAAATTTCAAGGCTATCAGGTGTTTCTTTCGCTTCGATTTTATTTACTTAGGAGTTTGAACTTTGGAATAGTAGAACTGATCACCAAGTGACAAGTAGGCCAATGTTTTCACTGCGAACTTGGCAAACTCTTATAAAATTTGCAGAGACTGCACTGCATGCCACTATTCAACAGCTGCATGCAAACTTATTTAATGGAACACGTGGGCCAAGCAACAATTGATGTACGTAATACATCTCG
>JH155026.1:61697-75276 GCA_000226015.1 Mnemiopsis leidyi | reverse complement strand
TCGTGTGTTGTCTGTGTGTCTGTGTGTCTGTGTGTGTGTCTGTGTGTGTTTGCGTGTGTGTGTGTGTGTGTGTGTGTCTGTGTGTGTCTGTGTGTGTTTGTGTGTGTCTGTCTGTGTGTCTGTGTGTGAGTGTGTGATAGTTTGGCAGGTTGTATTTTAGAGGCGAGTTTCTTGCTTGGTCACCTTGCTCGGTCTCATTTAACTGAGTCGTCTAGAATGAAGAAAAGATCTAAAGGATGACCAGGCAGTAGGCACCCCACCATCATTAGTTCAGACTGGTGAGGAGTGCAGCTCATTAGCTACGGAGCTCCAACCGAGTCTGACTCAGACATAGAGAAACGTCCTGGGACCTCCATATTTAGCAATAATTTCAGGAGAAACAGGTGCTCCACATAAGTTGCAATGTTGAGATCTTTCTCCAGTTAGTCCTTCAATCACGTGATCAAGGCTCGGTTCATTGGTCGTTTCATAACCAGTTCGATTGGATGACTGGTCATTCGTTGTAACTTAATTTTACCGGTGAGAAATTTGAAAACTTTGTGAAAATTGGCAGGTCGTTGTCTAGCAACACGTATAGGACCTCTCTAAAATAGACTGTTCTAAAAATAGACATGTCAGCTGAGCCTGGTTTCCTGTCTATAAATATATATTTCGTTTAAGAGATATCATAATTCAAATCAAATTGACGATAATATCTCCAGAGGATAACGGCTGCAGGGTAGCCTAATCTTGGTATCTTGGTCTATCTTTAAATCCGGTTTTCACTAAAGAATTAATCATTTGGCTCGTTAAATCGCCCAAAAATTTCAGTAAGAATTGTCTCATTAACCTGTGCAATTAAAGCCGAAAGCCATTTATTTAACACATAGCTATTGGCGAATGGCGATTTTATAAATACTTGAAGGCTTTTGTGCAAGATACGATAACAATCGCTCTGTCGCCACATAAAATTGCATATAACACTAAGCTTACAGACTTCAGGAAATTCTTTGATATACAATGCACTAATACATGCAATGGAATAGTACATTGTGACAATACGTACATACTTTGTACTGTCTTTTAGAATAAATCAGGTGTGTACTGTGTGTAATTAGTACAACATTAAGTATGCTTATTTAATGGGGCGTTCCCTCCCAAATCGTGAAACAGTTATGTCATATTCGGCTGGTTGAACCACATTTACTTTATTTTTGCATGACTTTGTAGCCCACTTAATTTACCTTATTAGGGTGGTGGCAACCACCCCAGAAAAGACACTTAACCAAAAAATTTTGAACCTCGAGACTATTATCAATCGATTTTTCGTCAAATTTTAGTCCGGGTTCGAAAAAAAAAGAAAAAAAGTTGCCAGCCCCTAGTATGACAACATGAAGTGTGGTATAAGACCCGTTAATTTTTGTCACTTGTCCGCCTTACTCAAATAAATAGTATTATTCGTGTTACGTGTAGGATTGTCTGAGAACTTCTTTTCTGCAAGTATAACACTGAACTCTAGTACGCATTTCAAAAATTTGTCGACAAAAATTTTCGAAATAGGTAGTACAATGACCAGTAATTCTACGGCATAATGCTTTACAGTTTACAATCTAGAAAAATCTCCCAAGAATTAATTTAGGATATATCATGTCTGTATCCAAATTTAAAATACAGATCAACACTCCAATGAAACTGTAACAAGATGACAGGTTTAGAGTTCCCTTACATTGTTCTAGTATAAAGTCATTTCCAGTAGTCTCTACAGTTGAACAATATCTTAAACTCATTTTGATAAGTGGAACTACTGCTTCTGTTTGGAAGTTGATGCTAAAGTAATGAACTTAAATATATCATATAACGAGACGATCTACTAGAGACTTGTTAGATGGACGGTCGCGTTTCTTAGGCAGACACTTTCAGTTTCCTCTCGAGCATTACTTTGATATTTCACAAAGCAATACGTAAAAACCACTTATCACCTGCAAGATAAAACATGCGTAGAAGGAAACGCACATGCAAATCCAGAAAATATCCAATTAACTGAATCTGAACTACTCAGACATAACGACATACACTTATTCTGAATATCAACATTATGTTAGTATAGGTTTCACATGGTGTTAAAACGGTCAGCTGATCTAGTTATGTTGCTCAGTACTAAACCCAGCTGGAGAGTGGAGGATGAACTGTCATTTCCTATATCTCATACAACAGTTGATAAAGCTTACACTCTTCTAGATCAACATCTCATCATTTCGTGAGAGCCACGTGATAAAAAGCAGCTGGTTAGTGAAAGCAGGAGGGCTTTATCGCACGTGTTATATCGCACGTGTAGCAGCAGACTTTCTAACCAGCCATTAGCGCCATATTCTCAAGATTAATACCTTAACTCGATTCCACGGTCCGCCATACACCTGCTTAGTTAGTCTCAGATCTTATCATTAAAACAGGATCACAATTCAGTCATCAAATCCAAACACAATTTTAGGCTTACATCAAACGTCAGTATAATCATATGGATGCGATTATACCAAAACGTAGTGGGGAACATTCTTGTAGAGACTAGAAGTGTTGGAACAATGCCAACATGTGGGTCAACTACGTCATCTTTACAGAGCGTGTTTTATTGTGCTGCTACAGACGGATCGCCAGAAATGATTGCCAGAAATAGATATGAGTGGAGGAATATGATTAATTTCAGGCTTTCTTAGTCTGTTTAAGTTTTAACTGAACTTACAGAACTCGTTTTTAAAGAGTTCAAGGTTTAATTATTTAAAAGTTCTCAATGATTAGCTCTTTGGGAAGTCCCCTGCCTGGAATATCTTTGAGTTAGATTAAAGTATTATACCTATATATACACTGACGGATACTGTTTTATCAGATCTATCTCAGAGCTAAGCTTACGTTTGTCAAGAAAAAAGTCATTGATTGAACTGTATTAAAGTTAAGTTTTATCTCAATTTTTTAGTTTTATCTTTACTTTTAAATTTTTCAGGAAATTCAGCAAGCACGTGGGCAGGTGAATCGTTAACCATTCTATCAAGATTTCGCGTGATATAAAGGAAATAAAGTGTTAAACTTGACTTATGTCATATGATTGGCAACAATACATGCGTGATAGCTATATCAGCTTCGTTGCCAGTTAGTCTAGCAGTGAAATAAGCGTAACAGCTGTTGTGTGGAGTGTCAAATCGTCCCTACAAAAAATTGATACGCTGTGGCAGCAATTTGTAGCCCCGGCCGCTTAAAACTTTTAGTTTTGTGATTTGTTTAAAGACGTAGACAAGACTTTTGACAAATGTATCAATACAGATGTCATATTGAAATTTCAAAAGTAAAAATATCGCCACTTAACTATCAAAATCAATAGTTCTGTTGAGCTATGTTGCTTCATCACTACACACAGTACTATGATTATACTATATCGGTACTACATCAGGTGCAGAAAAAACTTCTGATCAGAAAACCGCAATTTGTTGAGCTATTTCTGAAAAACGGGCAGCATTGTCCTGTACTTGGACAAAAGCTTGCTATAGCCACACTTGGTTCTGAATTAAGTAAATTTTAAACTTGACCTGAACTTTCTACAAGAACTGAACACTTCAAGTGTATCTGACTTGGTGCATATCTCTAGATAAATATAAATTTTCTATTTAAATGCCTTGAGGGTTCCTCACACCCCATCTCAAGATAAAGGCAACACATTCACCGTATTTTGGTCATCTGTTTGTCAAGATATAATCTCACAAGTCACTGCAATATACTATGCCTGCCTTCTACAAACACATTACCCTAAAATAAAGAGAACCACATCATTGGGAAAAGATGGGGCCAGTAATTTGTGTATATTTATGTGAGAACGCCTGTCTATTGAGTAGTCATATGCTATGAGACCGGCCAATATCAAAAAATACTTCCACTACCGCGACAACTTTTCAAACACATTAATTATAACTCCGACTATTATCCTGAATGCTTTGTTGGCTGAACAGTGAACAGACTTTCCTGGAGCCAGAATTTGTAAACAAAAGCTAAGGATGTCTAGGTAAAGCTCACTTTTGGATAATCCAATTAGCTCGCTCATCAGAATGTATGAGCGTATCATGAAATTCAAAAGCAGCCTAGCTATCTAACAGTAACACATGTGATTTGGAGTTTTAATTATAAACCACATGATTCAAGTCTATAGTTGAATATCGGTCTAGTGAGATTGTGTTTGTGCGGAATGATATCACGAGACGTAGAGAAGTGACGGATGTTATTTTCATGTAAACTTTAACATTTTAACGTGTGTACACTGAAGTTTGAAGCGGACTATTAAGTAGACAACGTCATTAACACGCATTTTAACTTTATATCTAACCACTCAAACAAGAGATGTGTTCAGGGACTGAAGTGTGACGTTATATTTTAACTGTTATTATCATACATACCACTCAACTTTTCAAACAAAGATTGTTTCAGGGACTGTTATAGTGTGATGTAATGAATCATGTGATGAAATCTGTACATGTCACGCAGTGTAGGTAGTGCTGCAAATTATGTAGTTCTTACTTCTTATAGAGAACGGTATTCGTGGGGAAGTGTCTCAAAATTGTTTTGACACGCGGTTTTAACGGTAAAACAAGGAGGTATCTCCAAATTGTTTTGATGTAGGAGGAGTCTCAAATTTGTTTTGATTAGAAACACCTTATAAACATAGCGTGTCTGGTATGTACATCGTTTTCGAGAAACACATACAAGAAAGATAGGGTTCAGTATTTGTTTTAATTAGAGAAACACATACAAGAAAGATAGGGTTCAGTATTTGTTTTGATTAGAGACACCTTATAAACATAGCGTGTCTGGTATGTACATCGTTTTCGAGAAACACATACAAGAAAGATAGGGTTCAGCACTCACCGATGAGAACGAGGTTCCTCTCAATACCGCTGCAAGCTCTGCTCACTGCCTCGCTTCTTCCTTCCATCATGACAGTCGCCTGTAATAATTACACTTAATCCTTAATTCTCAACACAATACACAATACACATAGATTAGTTATACTCGTCCTTATTACAGATAAATATCTGTTCTTACAATGGAGATCTGAACAAAAGAATTGATCCAAGTTCAGTAACTGACATTGAGAGCGTCGTTATAAAGGGAGGAACAAAGTGTTCCTACTCTCAATATATAGCGGTGTACAGTAGTTACATGTTCCACGGAACTATATGCCGGATCGGAATGTTAATTTCGAGATCTAATATACATGTCTGAAGAAGAAAGGTTCATAATGTTGTCTCCTAAGGTTCAGCTGGTTCTATTAATTTTCTCGGCCACTTCGCCGTAACAAGAGACAGGACTTCTCACTCTAGTGGTAGTGATTGAGAACACGTGATCTATTGTAGAACTGCAACATGGAGCAGAACTTAGAACTTAGAGCGAGGCCAGCTGTGTGACTTCTAAAAATAGACTGCTGGATCTTAATGAACTAAAGATAATGTTGGGCCAGGCAGTACTTGCATAGTAATAACAAGCACTCCTTTTATTGATACAATACTCTGATAACAATTCTCTCGTTCAGGCGAGCTGCTCAAGTTAAAATCACATTCGATAATGTGACGTACTTGATAATCACCCTATACGAATGTTTGACGAAAGCAATTTGCAATGTTACGCGGAAAATTGAAATTGAAAAGCCAGTTTTTTCAACTTTCTGATTTGAAGCAACTTTATTTTGAGAAGTGAGATGCAACACCAAAAGATCGAGAGGAACAACCAAGTTGCGATTAGAACTTCGAGCTACATTATATATATTTCTCTTATTTTCCGGTCTTACGCTTGCCTTCCGATTAGGAAATCACATTCGTGTGCAACGATTTACGCAATAAGGAGCATGTGAGCTAGAACATTATCTCGAACTATCGAAATTCAAGTTCAATTATGGTTCTATAGGTAGTAATTTTATTTCGATAAAATTTAGTAAAATTATTTTTGCTTTACAGGGCTAAAAACAACTGGCAACTTACGTCGTATATCAATTTTGAAGCGCAAGATGCTGTTATTCTCGGTCTTGTCACACGCAATAAACGAACAACTAACATCTTACAACTAACAACTAACAACTTACTTGTCTGTATTTCAAGATGAACTGCTGATATTCAGCCTGTTCCAAGTCTCTGTATGCAAATGCAAGAGTCCTCAACCCTTTCTTGGCGAAGGAGTTTATCTGAAATTATGGAAATGTTAGGCTGTGGTTAATATGGGAAGGGGGTACTTGATAAACGATGCTTATAAATTATGCATCATAAGGGATTCTTCATCATGTTCAAACGACCAAAGATTTCGCTGCCTTAACATGAAAATTGCCATGGCCGAATCCTAAACTCATTAACACTGTAATTCGTTTTAAATGTCTAAAATTTGGCCATGACAATTGCGCAATTCTTGAAAAATCTTGGGGTGTCGTTGACTAAGTAAAATTTTTTGACTACAAAGCAAATTCCAGGGTGTCCTGGTCATGATCGGTGTCTTAACGACCCCGTTAAATTGAACTTGTACAGTTCTCAATAGATGTACTGCTCTAGCTCTCGATATAACCGCGGATTAACATTTGTGAATTGTCGGTGTTCTAACAAAAACAATACGGTCCGGTCTCAACACAGAGTTTCCATGACGACACATGATCTCACGTGCACTATTTCTCAACATTGCTCCAATAGAACTTAATTACACAAGCCCCGGCCAGGGGTCTACTTGGTGTTTTGGTGTAGCAACATACTGACTTATATAGACTATAGTGGACAAGTTTAACAAGTATTAATTAAACAAAGATGGGTGTAAAGTCACACGTTCTAGCTACACAGCTGAAATTTTGAATAGGTACGAACAGTCACTTGAACATAAAACTTAACGATTAAGTGAAATATTTTATCTCTATTTAATGGAATGTAAGGAAGTCGGCTTGAATATTCATTGCCTTTAAACATTACGAACTTGCTAAAAAGCATTTCCTGTAATATCCTGTGTATAATGCAGTGATATACTCCAAGAATGTAGATGCTGTGGGTCGTCTGAAACCTTGGATGGGGGCAACTTGCTTTGTACTCATACGTAGATTTCAAGAAGATATTTTTTCGGCAAATAGAGGAAGAGCAGTTTTGTCTATTTAGGAGATTGTTAGGAAAACAGTGCCTGGTAGCGACTGTACAATATAGCAAAATATCGCCCTCTTTATCAATACCATGCATGCACTGTACACATTACATGTAATATACATCGCATAAACTGAACTATTGTTTCATACAATGAGAGTAAAACAATTAAATATTTCTTATAATAAGGCCTCATGTCAGGGGACTAAAGAGGGATGAGCTCATGGGATAAACCAGTAGTAAGACTAAGATTATAATTAACAACTAGAAACAAACTAGGATTATAATGAACAAAGCTAGCTAACTAGAAACAAACACTTATGATGTACAGCTAGCAGCTAGCTAACTAGAGACAATTCTACCCACGTGTTCGAGAGTTGTGGCACGAAGTTCATCCTCCTCTTTACTCTGGGATGTTCTCAGTCGACTGAACACAGACGTGTCTGCTCCTTTAGTGTACATCACCATCTTCATGGTGCGAGGGTGGATAACGATGATGCTCTGACACTTTCTGTTGGAGTCAAACGGGAGAGTACATAGAACCTGGGAAGGGAGTGGTAAGCTCGATCATTTCATAAATGAAGTTCATAAATTTAGGGAAGATAAAATAGAGAGGTTGGTCTTTTAGGTGAGGCGTTACAGATTTAAACAAATCAGAAGTTACACTTGAAAGGACTGTTTTCTAGCTTCTAATTGTTCCAGCTAATTGTTCTAGCTAATTGTGTTCAAAATTTGCGACCCCTCCCCAAAAATATTCTACATTATTTAATTTAACATTTCAACAGTAAAGCAATTGGACACAAATATTATCAAGCCCCTGAGCTTACAGAGTGCATATTTATAAATTGATTTGAGGTTATATTTGTTTAAGTATGTGAAATAAAAATTATCAGTATATGCAATTGCAGAAATAGTCAGGTAAAATGAAAGTTTACTACCTTGTATCTCATGATGGTTTTCTGCTGTCTGACGACACAACTCTCTGGAGTTCTCCGCAATAAGATGTAGCCATACTCTCGCGCAGCATTAACCAGAGACAGCTCATCTGGAGACTCTGCTTCATACACAATACGGTTGAAATCCCGGGGAAGGTATTGAGAGAAGCTGGTCCCTCGTCGTCCTTCTGATGTTACCATGACAGTGTTGCAAATTGTCATGGCAATCATCATAGTGTTGCAATCCTCGTATTCAGACTTAGCTTCTATAGCTTCTGCCAATTGTGGATCTACTGGTGGCCTTACTCCACCTGCTTCATCTGATTTCAAATTGTCTGATTTACCAGTCTTGGAACAACCAAACACTCTTCTACAGGCTGTCAGACATTTAAAAATCATTAAATTTTCTGTTAATGTCCCAGTTTTGTCAGAGAATATGTACTGAACTTGACCCAAATCTTCAGCAATGCTCATTGATCTACAGTTAATTGATTTTGAGCCGAAAAGGTCCAGATCGTTCTGCAAAAGCCAGATTTGCAAAAGTTTTGTTATTTCTAACATGATGTATAGAGACATAGGTATCAGCTGATTGAAGATGATGACAAATGTGAAAAAAGACAGAAACGCAACATAGGCAATGTTCTGAGTCTGAGGTATAAGATACGGGGCAACTTTGTATTCTATAAGAAATTTTTCGGAAATTTCAGATATGTCTAAACCCAACATTGATTTTGCTCCTGATGATGTTAAGGTCATGTTGTGAACCCTGGCATGTGAATATGAACGAAGCCACAGCCACTGTCCAAAAGCTGATATGAAGCATATTGAGATAAGGATTAAGCACATGATCAATATTGTGCCATTCATCATTCTTTCAATATTGCTCATTTTAGTTCGGGATCCCTTACTGTTTTGCATGGCTTTTGTGTCATGGCCAGCATACACAACAAGGCCAACAATATAATCTGTGTTCCTCAACTCAGAACCCCTGAGAACAAAATTGTCCAAATTAAGAGCTATATAATCTTGTTCATGATGGATGTATCCATTTAATTTTGATAAATCATCATTTGGTACATCAACACTTACATCCAATTCCAGATTTCTCAATCCAGTAGATTCAATATTGGGAATTGCTGCACAAGTCCTTTGCTTTAAATTAGTTTCCCCATCAAGTGTTGATGTGTCTGCATAAGCAAAATTATGCTCATCAGTAGTGTCTATAATAAGGATATCTGCTGGTGTTTCCTCTTTACACACAACCTTTATAACATCACCAACTTGTAAATGTTTCCACTTCTTTCTAAAATATTGCCCTGTGCTCTTATCATAGCATTGAGCTAGGCGATTATTAATACGATCATCCTGCCTTCCTCGGCGAATATCTTCATACAAATCCTTTACAGCATCAGTAAGAAGCACAATAACAATAGGCAATATAGAGAAATATTTCCCCACTGCATTAAGTTGAGGGACCCAATTCAATGTCAACATGACCACAAAAAACCAGTTGGCCACCCTGTGAAACTGTTTGTATAAATTAAGGGGTACAAAATTCCACCATCTGTAGTTTGTGGTGCAGATAATATTCTTTTTGTAATCTGAGTTATTTCCAAAGGCTTTGACATGACGTTTGATTCTTTTACTTTCCATTGAACTGAAACAAACTTATATTAGTGAAACTTGAAATTTATTTCATACCTGTACAATCAAATCATATAATAGTACTCAACCTTCTATTGAAAGCTAAGATCTCAGCATTGAGTTTCTATGAATTCAATACGTAAAAAGTAGTTCTTAAGCATTCATATAAATCAGATCTTGATGTATAATAGATCTTGATATATGGAATATGTCATTTAGATGTAAAGGAACACAGGTTTATACACTTGATAAATTCATAAACACTTTCTGGCCTAGATTTAAGTAATCCTTTTCCCTTCCATTATTGTATCGATGATTTTTATTGCCATTTATTGAATTTTTTCAAGTTGCAATTTTATGATATTATGGTATTTGAGTAATTTTTCCTGGGGAAATCCATTTTTTAAGCTTTTACTAACATGACATCTGTTCAGAAAGGTCTTCTTATGACCATTATGAAAGTACAGTAAACCCTCAATTTACCAGGCCTCTTGGGGGAAAGGGTTGAGGTCTGGTAAATAGAGGGGCCTGGTAAAAAGAATTTGGCCAAAATATGGCCTAATGTTGGCCAAAATAGTAACTTAGAAATTGATAGCTATATGTAAACGACATCAAATTTCTTGATAAAAGTACTCCTTGAGGGATTTAGAACTGTGAGATTTTTTTTCAACGTTCTGAATTACGTCTTCAATCAGTAATCTCAATAGCATTTAATGACCCTGAGATAACAAGCTTTGACATGTGACACACAAATAAAAAAGGGAAGGTAGATCATATCACAAACAAATTTTTTGTGTGAAAATATTGAAAAATTTCGGGGGTAAGGAAGGAGGCCTGGTAAATAGAGGGACCTGGTAAATAGAGGACCGGTAAATCGAGGGTTTACTGTACTATAGACCTCTAAAGGTTTTTTCTTTTAGAGGTCTATAGTACCTCTTTGAGTCAAATGACTGGAAAACCTTAATTAAGACTTGAGAGTTAAATCTTCCAGGAGCCTCTTATGGGCTGGTGGTGTAGTGGTTTCCTACTCGGCTCCCACGCAGAAGGTCAGGGGTTCAAATCCTATATCCGCCAGTCCTAGAGAAGTGCGCTAAAGGCATTTGCGTATGCAACTTTCTTTGGTCGACTCAGCCGAATGATCTAAAAGTATGGTACACACTACCTTAACCGTCACTGGCGTGTATGTATAATTGTACATTTGGCCTCCTGTAATTGGCCGTTACATTTGTGTAACATGTGGCTGTTGGAGTGTCCCAATTAAAATAAGTATGAGATAAAAGTTTAAAAGCCTGGGTACAGGTGTAAAAAAATACAAAAAAAATACAAAAATAATAAACCCATTCTACAGAAGGGTAGTGACTAGTGGCATAAAAATGCCCCAGCTATGCCAGAGGGGGACACTACAAGGGGGCAACAAATCTTCATGTACAAATGTGGGACATTTTGCAGGATCAACTGTGCCATATGTTATAAGGCACAATTATACATGAGGATATAAGCATGAATTATTCTATATAAAGATCCTAGCAGGTAATTAAGTATGCTGAACCATCATGCAGCAGTATGACAATGCCCCAGCAGCCCCGGCTATGCCGTATTGCACCGTCATAATGGAGCACCAAATTGTCTATAAAATGTGGGACAGATTAACTGTGCAACTAGCAAAGTCATATGTGGTTGGTTTAGAGACTTCGCTAGGCAGAATTTATTTTACACCTTCAGGTGACTGCAAATCGGAAAATACTATCTATTGTGCAACTTGTTTCTAATGTTAAAAGAAGAATATAGGAAAGTCTACCAACAAACTTCAAAAAAGAATTTCAGGACACCGAGCTCACATAAATGATATGTAGATTTTGATCCTAACAATGATGTTGCCCCATTAGCTGAACATTTAAAATTAGTTTATGGTGTGATGAGTGAGGAGTTATGAAATCATAGCTATACATTTACAGTGTTACAGTTATAACCCCAGAAATTGAATTCTTGAGCAGTGAAATTGGGTTTCACCGGACAATCAGGTGGAAGCTCTCAAGGAGCATATTGAAAATTAAGGTCCAGGGCTGTTGAAGGCTTCAACGCCTATGTAGAGAAGCATTTTAGAAAAAGAAGACCATTCACGACATTTGTGACTATTTGCAATGTATAAGAGAATCAGGAAATGCCGTGGAACTAAGTGCTAGCGATTTCAGAAGCTGGAAGAGTGCAGGTTTGTCTTGAAGCAATGAGTCAAAGAAATCCCGCCCACTTCTCGAATCTCGAAGTTGATAAAATAGTCCAGTTTAGAGCCGGGGATGACGGATTGTACTTTAAACGCTCTCATGCAGCCAAGGACTTACTCCAAAAGGTTCAGGAGTTTGGTTAGGGAAAAGACCTTTATTTCTTTACAAAAGACAAAATCTAAGCCAACTCTTGATTCAGTGATTTTGTCCGAAAGCGGGGTATATTCGATTAACTATGTCTACTTATGCTAGCAGATAGAAAAGACTTTTGCGATCTATCCAAGGTTTTAAGCAAATTATTTTATTCACCTCTATATGGACTTACATCCTTCTCAGACAAAAGTTCAGTATTTTTTCCTATCGTTAAAGGAAGTAAGTCCAGTATTTCTGAGAGAAAGACGTGGGTCCATTTTCATGTTTCAGCTACTTGGAATTACTTTTTATGACGTAGTATTTATTATAACTTAATTGTTTCTTGGAATTATTTTACGGAAATTTCTGGAATAGATTTTTACAACGGTTTTCTTTTATACATACCATCGTTTTTAAATCGACTATAGCTCAAAAATGCCTCAAAAATTACAAACACACAAGTTGTATAAGCTTGAAACTTTTTTTTTCGACTGACTGACATCCTTTTTGTGAAAACGAAAAAATGAGGGTCGACGCAGACAAAGTCAAACAATGAATTGACGAGATGATATCCGTCTAACGTTCTTACGAAAGAGCAGAAAACTGCGAGCCGCGCGCGGGTCGGGTAACATCTCGACAAACAATGAACAAATTGCCGCTTACACGTCTCACACATCGACGCGCGCGGCACAGTAGGAGCTCTGGTTGGAGTTGCTTAGCCAACATATTCATAGTCTTACGTGAGCTGCACACAATGGAAAATTCTCGTATTTTTTGCCTTGCGTTGCGGCCCCTACGAGGCGGAAGCTTCGCTTATGACGAGATGTTAACGGGCGATGCGAGGAGCAGGTGTGACGCGCGCGAAGCGATGACGGTAGGTTGTAAGCCTACAAGACGAGATGATATCGGTTTAACTTTGTAACGCTCGCCAGGAGAGCGAGAAACTGCGAGCCGCGCGCGAGTCGGGTAACACCTCGACAACAGCTTCGCGCGCGGGGGGCTGCCGCTTTTCTCCATTGCCTGGCGAAGAAATTTTAAACGCGCATCGCCCTTGCCTTGCGTTGCGGCCCATTTTCAATTTTCAAATCAAATTTTCGGCAGCTTCGCTGCCGCGCCGCGCGCTTTCGCGCGCGGGGGCTGCCGCTTCGCGGCAGCAGGTCAGGCAACGTCTGACAACATCGCCCGTTAACTGGTATTGGTAAGATGAAGTCATAAACCTACAAATGGTTATGTCAACTCAAACATGATAATATACACTTGCACTAGGTTATATTATCAACCTACAAGTACAAAAGCAAATTGCAAATGAGAATTTAAAATTAAATATGTCGGGAGGCCTTGAGGGCGCTCGCTCAGCGTTGTAGTTGTACAAACAATACTGATTACACTAATATTCAATGATTTTGAATCTCGAAAATGAAAAAGGTATTTGCTACACGTTGCATAGCCTTGTACAGCAGCGCGCACCCTCCCGTCATTTTATTCTCCGCTTCGAATGAGGGTCGGACAAAGTCAAACAAGCATAGCTATA
>JH155026.1:26113-58991 GCA_000226015.1 Mnemiopsis leidyi | reverse complement strand
TCCTGGGGAGGGTGGGGGTTACACAACAATCTCTACAGAAGAAGTGTGTTTTCTTCCCGGGGAGGGGGTGGGTAACACAACACATATCTATATTTGACACACTTTTATATATTACTGCTTTACTTGTACTTGTGTTAAGATCTTAACACATAAAAGTGCAATTTAGTATTTGTCTGGTAAATCAGCCCTACCAGAGCGCATAACTGCAAGGAACGGCGTTACCATTGTAGGATTAA
Organism: Mnemiopsis leidyi; assembly: GCA_000226015.1. NCBI lineage: Eukaryota > Metazoa > Ctenophora > Tentaculata > Lobata > Bolinopsidae > Mnemiopsis > Mnemiopsis leidyi. The sequence continues at coordinate 58,755 of JH155026.1, read as the reverse complement.
ACGCTGTACAGGTTCACTCTAACTCACAAGGTATTCGTGTCTTTGTTGTTGATTTGTTGGTTTAGTGTTTCTGATACCAGTTTCTTCAACTTCATTGGCCTGAAATATGGACAATTGAAAACGGTACGTGTTTTCCAATTTATCCGAAATCTTACGGTATATTCTTATACTGCAGAAATAACATGGTATATTGCAGAAATAACATGGTATATTGCAGAAATAACATGGTATATTGCAGAAATAACATGGTATATTGCAGAAATAAGAAATCACGTGGTATATTGCAGAAATAACATGGTATACTGCAGAAATCACGTGGTATACTGCAGAAATCTCACGGTATATTGCAGAAATAACATGGTATATTGCAGAAATCACGTGGTATATTGCAGAAATGGCATAAAGAGTTCATCATGTTATCAGGACATACGTGGGGACAAATCCGATAGGAGCATCGCACTTGACCACCCGTCCTATCCACCAGTCCTCGTTAAATTGCTGAAATTTACTAGTTTAAATATATTCAAATATAGGCATGATACGGAATTATCCCGTACAATTTCGAACTTTTATCTTCCGCTCAGCGCTGTTCCATTAAAAATGCACAGAAAAGTGCATTCTATTAAGGCGATAAGAAATTCTGAGCTAACTTCATACCGCTTTGATGTGAAGACAATCCCTCGCTCTGAAAGTGACCGCTTTGCCGTGGATAGGAGAATCGTCATCATGAAGCCCGTTAAACGTAACATTTGATCTGATAGCAAACTCAACTTTCATCGACTGGAGAAGATAGTTGTATAAGAGCAGATCGGAATTTCAGCCCAGATTCCCGGCCACGGGAAAACTCCTTAAACCCGGGTTTAATTGGGGTTTAATTGGGTCATTGTAGATAAATGTCTCCAGTTTTCTCTAGAAAACAGTGGAAAGGCGTTATTATAGGTATGACGATTAAGAAAATTTTGTACATTATTCCCGGCAGTCTGAACAAACCTCAGCCTGGTTAATCTTGTTCCAGGCATCATTCAGGCCGTACTGTTGGGGCGGCGTCATAGTACCACTCCACTTCTCCTTTATCTCCTTGCAGAGTCTCAGTATTCCCTCGTCAGTCCGAGTACGAGGATCGTACTCGTACATCAGCTTCTCTAGAACCTGCAGGAAGTCCGTGGGTAAAGTACAGAACATGTTTATAAGTTTATAAGTTTATAGACTGATGTGGATGTTTTAACTGAGACACTGTTTATTCCTGCTCCCACCAACCCCTGTACGTGATTGTCTACTACTACGTTTATAATCGCAGTCAGCTGAGATTATACAATTTGACAGTCAGTACCTCAGGATCATCATCATAAAGATCTCCTCTCCTCAGAATCGCTTCCTTTGCCTTTCTCCAGTGTGCCCGAGCAAAGAAGCTCGCCATCCTCCGATCTACTCCCACTTGATCACGTGATTCTAATGTCACGTGGTGGTCAAGTCTTCCAGTTAGTCACGTGATTTTCTTGTTTCTGTCACGAGATTTGTCGTTTTCTCTCTCCGTTGGTCTTAGGACACGGATTTTCAAAATTCACAATGTAAAATCGAGATGACGTCCTTTTATGCCGAGTTGGTTTGGTCTGTATTCCTATCTGACAGCCTGTCTTCTAGTAAGTTCTACACGCACCGTCCATCTGATATAACAAATTGCTCGGTCAAAGAAAATTTACCATGATCTATTTATTTCATACCACTATTTAACTTTTAAAGTTTTATCAGCCTGAAAATTTGAAGAAATAAAACTGCCAAGACAAATGCAACGGGCGAATTATGTACTGAACTACTGAGGCAGACTGAAACGTAACTTTCTAGAAAAATAAAACCGGAAGTTTAGATAAAACACTAAACTAAAATTAAATCGTACTTAGTAGAACCAGAAAACAAAGCGGATTGGTTTTGGCAATATTCCTAAGAGACCGCTAATCATAACCTGTAAGTCTAAATCACGACGTCTCAACAATATAAGACATCTCTCCCAGATTCTGTAGCAAAATAAAACGGCCGTTTAGAAAGTTCAATTTTGACTTTCCGGCAGCATACTCAGTAAACAAACCGTTATATGTCCATAAGTACTTGAAGATCGAGCTTGTTTCAGAGAGACTTCCTAGAGGCATCCCGCCAATTTCTTAATTACGAATTCGAATTAAGGTAGAGAAGCAGAAAGGTATCTAACGTCTTACCTAAAAAGATCGGGATTACTTAAGGTGTTTAGTTGGCAGAGTGGCAGAGTATTCTACTAAAATGAGTAGCAATGCTAGCACGATAATTCTTGAAGGTACGTCCCGGAAATATATGACGCGTTTTGCTTTCATATCTGATCACGCACATGATATTATACCTACTTTTAAAACTACCAGGCTATGGCTGATCACTCTTAGAGTAGTAAAATTGGTCTCGACCAAGACACAAGAAACAATTTTTCAATCGCCGAAAAAAAGCGACACACATTTTTATGGTTAGATTTAATGACCATGGTCCGAAACACGAAACACGAAACAAGAAGTGGAGAGTGAACACGAATATTGATTGGCAGCTTCCTCATCAGATAATTGTCAAACTTAAGATTTCTGATTAGCAATATCTAACATCATAATCCGCCTAATTGGACGTAAAGTGAGCGGTGTTGGTGCTTGTGTAAATCTATTGCTTCCGCATTAAGTTCGTTTAAACATTTTTAAAAGTCTGTTAGCCGTTGAAAAGACTGTAGACAGCTAGGTTCAAACAATCTTTACGTCAAGAGCGCCACAAGAAGAAAAAAGAGTAATATTTGCCTGGCTTACGACTTTCCGGTGAACATAGGGCAAAGTGGTGGGAAAGGGCGAAGTAGGATGACTCAGACATCTTACATCATATCGTTTTCCAGTCAATGCTCGAATATTTGTTTAATTTTCAGTTGGTATGCGCATAAATTTAAACGGAAATATCGGAATCTGCCGGCGTAGATCGATAGTACGATTTCCTAATGACAGTAATCTTGTATTCTTGTATCCTTCCTAATTTAGTGATTTTCTCCTAAAATTTATGTCTATTTCTTATTTATCAAGGATACAAATTTTGGTTAGATGAAATACTAGACAATTAGAAGATGCATCTATTATCTACTTAAGCGTTTAAAATTAAGCGTCTCAAATTCGAAGTTCACATGCAGGAACAAATATACTATGTGATCTTGAAATTCGACAGTACGCTTGGATATCAATTCCTCCTTAAAGACGCGACAATACTAGGCTAAAAGTACATAGTTCACGAATATCTACGTGCAGCGTAAAGCTTTGAAGAAGCGAAGACTCAAAAATCGGGTCAGTTGTTTGACAAAATGTGTGTCTTCCAACTCCTTAGCTGGTTGGAGTAATCTGTTTTTCGTCAGAGCCACGCTGTTCGACCTACAAGCTCCGTCAAACTCGATTGGTGGCATTTTCGAAGCGTCTGAACAGCAGTAAAAAAGAATGAGCAAAGCTCAGTTCATTGGTTAGAAATAGAGTTGCTTCAGCTGCTGTGGCTTGTTCATTGTGTTGTACAAGGGTATGATATCGTCGTGCCGCATTTCCTTGACTTACAAATTTGCATTTTATAGATTATATAAGTAGATACTATGAGCAAGCTCAAGGGCTTGAAGTACATTAGTACAATAGTGGTGCTCGATTTACCGATTTACTGATGAATAAAAAGATTAAAACTCCAAGCAGTCACGATTTTGAAGCACCAGGACACAACTACAAGCTTTAGCAAAATGTAAGTTTAGAAGATATAGGGATACATGGGTTATAACATGTCTGATGTCACTAGTAACTAGTTAGGTTTAAGATCATCACGTGCGGTACAAATTCAGGTTGGGCCAGGAGGAACCAGGTTTCTTACATGCAATTAGTAGACAAGAATAGGAAATTTAAAATGTGGCTTATATGCAGCTGGATTTAATTGAAAACGGAGGATCGGGACTTTAAAGTTTTTCTGTTGCTAATACGGGTACGATCTTAATCTTGAAAGATCTTGAAACGATACGACTGCAACTGGATCTTATAATGATAAAAAGTAGATCATAAGAAGAATCAGTGAATCAGAAAAATTTAATAGTTGTAGATCGATTCTGAATTCTACAGCTTTATTACTTCAGTAGAAGTGCGTATGACAGTGCCAATGAAAAGAGACTTATGATGAAGGGGGAGGAAATTAAAATAAGAATTTTCTTTAAATCGCAGCACTGCATCATGAGAGACAAAGTGCAAGAAACTAATATAAAGGAAGGAATAGCGTGTTTGATGTCTAGAAGAAGCGATCCCCATGGCATCTGTCAATGCAGAGACATTAATTATTCATCAGTGTCTCTGCCCCGCAGCAGAACCGTTCACAGCTCCTGCTCAATGAAAGTGTCTGTAACCATTTCGATATGATCTATTATAGCAAACAGCTTAGCGTGCAATGAATAACCATTAGCAAACGCCACAACTGGCAGTTTAATTTGTAAAGGGGTAAATTATGCTTTCCGGACTTAATAAACACCAGGGTTCAGGTACAATGAAACACGGCTTATAAAAAAAGTTTATTTAAACGTTTATAAGTTCTTAAACTGCGTGAAATTGAAGGCAAATGTATAACAGCTCAACTCCAAGGGCAAGTAAACTTTGTCGTGCACAACATAATATAAAACTACTTAAAACCAAGAGGAAAGTTAGATATTTGTGAGTGTTGTTATGAAAACCGCAATTACAAGATAAGGAGAGCCGAGAGGAAACTCCTGGCACACACACGGCTGGGAACAGTTTTATCCTACTCTAAATAAGCTCTATTTCTACTCTTACTTAGAACGCTGTGTAAGTTGAACATGGAGCTGAAGATTTCTGGAAATTTAGGGAACGTGGAAACTGTGAATCCCAACACGGATCTGGTATTGATTAGTTTTTGATCTGGTAATACTGAGTAAGTAAGTAAGTAATTACAATAGTTTTTGGAAAGGTTTGTCCTAGAGGATTTGGGTTCAAATAACAGTCTTTTAAAAATCAATTTTGAGAGTAGCAATTTAGTTTCAGAAGTAAAACAGATTCTATAACAAATTTTTAGAAACCCAAAAGTATGTAAAGTTATTATTCCAAGACATAGTAAAGACATAAAAACGTCCAAAACGATTTAATTTCTTTGAATACGGTAACAAACAATTTTTCAATAAACAAATGTCTGTGCTTAATTTAATTCCTTTAAAAATGTCCTCAGTCCTTGCACTAAAAAAGTCCACTAATTCGACTCCAAAAATAAACGTATTGTCTATTTTCCTTCAGGGACAAAGTTTGCAGTGAGCTCCCGATTACACCTGTCACCTTCACACACGGCAATCTCACAGGAATGGTCCTGCGTGGGACGCAGACGTGAGAACTGCTTCAACTTCTGGTCACAGAGACGCTGAGGGTCGCGTCTCTCGAAGATGCAGTCCTCCATAATCCAGGTGTAGACTCCGGAGGGTGGGTCGTTGATACCAAGATCAAAGTTCGTCCCTGTCTTGTGGTAAGTGTACTTGAGGGAGTAACACTTGTGACTCGGGGGACAGATACGTCCGTTGGGAGACTCATTATCGCAATTGTAGACCCTCCCGGTAAATCCATCACCACTTAAGTAGGCGTAGACACAAGACCCACACCACGACTCCTCAAAGGCAGTAGCTAGGGAGAGAGTTCCTAGTACGAGTAGGATAGAGACAGTTGACTTCATCATCAGCAGTGATTTATTTTAGCAACCAAAGATAAAACAAACCGGGGAATTGATTTGTTGAGTGAGCTGATGGTTGGAGTAAGGTGATTTTAGGGGCTTGGAGCTGACGGTTGATAAAAGATTTCATAGGGTGATTATCATTCAAATTCTACTGGCTGATTCCTAATATCATTATGCGTTATTCAATTACTAGCGGTAAAAAGTAGGGTGAACTGCACCGGGTAAATCTAAATGAATGAAATTAACCAGAAAACATAATTCGGCGGATGCAATGAAGGGAAAAAGGACGGCTGATAAGGATTGAAAATCCGGCTTATCTGATAGGCAGATTATTAGGGTGGTGGCAACCACCCCAGAAAAGACACTTAACCAAAAAATTTTGAACCTCGAGACTATTCTCAATCGATTTCTCGTCCAATTTTACCCCGGGTTTATATAAAAGAAGAAAAAAAGTGGCCACCCCTAGTATGACAACATGAAGTGTGGTATACGACCCGACCTTTTAAGGCCTTTAAAGCCCTAAAAATGATAATTTTCAATTTTGAGCTAGAAGAAAAGTTAGACCAGTATTTTGACGTAAAATCTGACGAGGAATCCGAATTTGATAGTTTCGGAGCCGAAATATGATCATCAAATTTGAGCTAAAAGAAAAGTTAAAATTACATTTTGACGTAAAAGTTAACGGCGAATCCGATGGTGGCAGTCCCAAAGCTCAAAAACCCTACTTAGAGCCCATATATGGCCCTTATTGACCCCTATAGCCAGAAAAGGAAAATTTTCAACTTTGAGGTAGAAGAAAAGTTAGACTAGTATTTCCACGTAAAATTTGACGAGGAATCCGATTTTGATAGTTTCGAAGCCGAAAGAGTATAACGTGACCTCTTATTCTTGAGCTAGAAGAAAAGTTAGAACAGCATTTGGGCGTGAAATTTCAACCACGCGTCTTTTCTGGCTGGAGGCACGCTTTGCGTTTTGCGACTGATAACTTTTAATATATCGACTTGCCTACTGTACTTAAGTACTGAGAAGCTACATGAGATCATTATGTCGCATTTCCTTACCTTACAAATATGAGGTCAGTTTTACAGAAGCTACTATGAGCAAGTTAAGGGCTAAAAGTGTTATAGTTACGACCGATTTACTAGCACTCTGATGAATAAATAAGATTCTAAGTCCACGTAATCATGATTGAATAGCACCAGCAGTATACAGGCTATAACAAAAGGAAAGTTAATAAGATATCGATACAAAGCTTATTATACAGCTGTGCAGGGCTCGAGGTCGTCCTGGGATAAACCCGAAATACGATAATTAGCTTGATTGATCCTGTTCAATCAATGCCAACTATACGATTATACAATTGTCACGACTTTTTATCAAGCTTGAGTGATCCTGTTCAATCAATGCCAAATATACGATTATACTATTGTCACAACTTCTATTAAGCTTGATTGATCCTGTTCAATCAATGCCAACTATACGATTGTCACAACTCTTTATAAAAAAGAGAAGCGTAATTCTTATACGACCCTATAAAAGTATAATGAAATGATAACTTTCGTGCCATCGTCCGTCTAGTCAGGAAAGCTACCATAATCCATGTAAAACGTGAATATAATTTTAGTGAATCTAGTTACGGTGAATCTAGTTTTAGTGAATCTAGTTTTAGTGAATCTAGTTTAAGTGAATCTATTTTAGGTGAATCTAGTTCTAGTTAATCTAGTTTTAGTGAATCTAGTTATGGTGAATCTAGTAACAGTGAATCTAATTTTAGTGAATCTAGTTATGGTGAATCTAGTTATGGTGAATCTAGTTACGGTGATTCTAGCTATAGTGAATCTAATTATAGTGAATCTAATTATAGTGAATCTAGTTTAAGTGAATCTAGTTTAAGTGAATCTAGTTTAGGTGAATCTAGTTCTAGTGAATCTAGTTTAAGTGAATCTAGTTATGGTGAATCTAGTTACAGTGAATCTAGTTTAAGTGAATCTAGTTATGGTGGATCTAGTTATGGTGAATCTAGTTACGGTGATTCTAGCTATAGTGAATCTAATTATAGTGAATCTAGTTTAAGTGAATCTAGATATGGTAAATCTAGTTATGCTGAATCTAGTTACGGTGAATCTAGTTATAGTGAATCTAGTTTAGTGAATCTAGTTTTAGTGAATCTAGTTTAAGTGAATCTAGTTTAGGTGAATCTAGTTATGGTGAATCTAGTTTTAGTGAATCTAGTTATGGTAAATCTAGTTATGCTGAATCTAGTTACGGTGAATCTAGTTTTAGTGAAACTAGTTTTAGTGAATCTAGTTTAAGTGAATCTAGTTTAGGTGAATCTAGTTTAAGTGAATCTAGTTTTAGTGAATCTAGTTTAAGTGAATCTATTTTAAGTGAATCTAGTTTTAGTGAATCTAGTTTAAGTGAATCTAGACTCTAGTTTTAGTGAATCTAGTTTAAGTGAATCTAGTTTAAGTGAATCTAGTTTTAGTGAATCTAGTTTTAGTGAATCTTGTTTAAGTGAATCTAGTTTAAGCGAATCTAGTTTTAGTGAATCTAGTTTAAGTTAATCTAGTTAAATAGTGAATCTAGTTTAAGTTAATATAGTGAGTTAATTGTTGGTAACGTTTATAGCACGCTTGTTTTAGTTTGTCCTAGAGGAATTTTTTTGAAATAACTGTCTCAATTTGAATAGGGAGTACTGAAAAGCAATGGTTCAAGAAGTTAATTATATTCTCCAAAAAATTGAGAAGCCCCAAAAAAGTCATTACTCATTATTCCAAGACAAAGCAATATATCTATTATCATCTATAACAATATATCTAATATTTTCTGGATAGGCTGGAAAAATATCTCATGGCAAAAAAAAAGGGTTTTTGTTTAAAAAAGTACTTAAATCATGCCCTTGTAAATTTAAAAAGTTTATTCCCAATTCAAAACACTGATTCCACAAAGGTCCTCAACCTTCAAATTCAATCTAATCCAAGTCAGCGACGTAGTCGTCAGTGAGCTCCTGATTACACTTATCTCCTTCACAGACGGATATCTCACAGGTGTGGTTCTCCGTAGGACGCAGATTTCGGAACTGCTTCTTCTTCTGGTCACAGAGGTGCTGAGGGTCACGTCTCTCGAAGATGCAGCCCTGCAAAATCCAGGTGTAGACTCCAAGAGGGGGGTCTCTCAGTCCAAGATCAAAGTTCGTCCCTGTCTTTTGGTAAGTGTACTTGAGGGAGTAACACTTGTGACTCGGGGGACAGATACGTCCGTTGGGAGACTCACTTCTGCAGTTGTAGACCCTCCCCGAACCCTCTATGTAGGCATAAACACAAGTCTCACACCAGAGTTCGGTGAAGGCAGTAGCTAGGGAGAGAGTTCCCAGAAGAAGTAAGATAGAGGCAGTAGACTTCATCCTCAGTTCAAACCAAACAGCAAACAAATCGGAGAATTAATTAGCTGAAATCACTGATGGCTACAGTTTAAGAAGGTTTTAGGGGATTAGAGCAGACAGTTGATACGTGATATCTGATCCTAATTCGTATCGGGTTATTATCGTCCAAATTTTGTCGAACAATTCTTAATATCATTAGGAGATTGTATTCAGAGACCACTTCAGTGAGAAGCAGGAGAAAACTCTTGCCTTTACAGGGTTACTTTAAAATTAATTAAGTAGACCAGAGCACATTGTGAGCCGGAAACAGCTGATAAGGATTTAAAATCCGGGTTCCTTAATTATACGTGGCTAGAAATCTTTGCAATACTCTTGTACTCACCTGATAGGCAGTGTAACTGTTAATGTTTTGCTGCTGCCCAAATCGCAGATGGAGCTAAACGAATTAGATTCAGTTCGTTTTAAGCAGCTGGTTATCGGACTTTTGGTAAAGTGGAGGGCTCATGTAGTATAATTTCCACCTTTGTATGCAAAGATTATAATATGCTACTATGTATTCTCATTCTCAACTTTCCGTCCTGCCGGCATGGCGGCTTTCACCTCAGCATCTGATCAATCAATAAAACCGCTTATTATCATATGGAGTTTGGGTTTGAGTGATTAATCAATTCCACTGCAATTGGAACGAGTACTCTAGGTAAAAACAAGTGAAATATTAGCGAACCGTGCTCCGTTCTGCAGTAACTCTTCTGCAATAAAGCAACATAGCTTTAATCTCTCATCGCAAAGAGCTTTACAGATTCTTATCTAATCAGTTATCAGTACGAAAATTTGTGTAAAGTACAGTTAGGCCCAATGGCTTATGTATGCTGTGCTTCTCACACTTAGTGAACGGAACTATAATTTTAACTTCTTTCAGAATTCAGATAAAATACTTAGTTGTGACCTCGAGGTTCAAGTGGGGACAAGGGGACCTTTTTCAGGTCCTTATCTTAATTTGAGCAAGCTTGAATCCAGGGGTGTGCACTGAATGGTAACGGTTGTGTTGATGTGGGTGGCCGAAGAATCAACCATGCTACATAAGATGAACTGCGCAGATACTTGAACGGACACGATTTCCACTGATAGTCAATTCCATGGACCGGCACCGTGCCGAGTCGAGTACGATCGGACAACCTCTGTATTATGCCATTATCCAGAGGAGTTTTCTACCATTTGAGCTACGGGCTACCGGCCCTAATTGTGACCTGGTTTCTTGCCATTATAAATCTATGATTACCCCCCATAAATGGGAATGTTAATGGGAACTCATAGAAGCCCCTTCTTAACAAAGATCTTAGACATTAGTGTGTATTTTTAGGTGTTGCACCACATTAGAGAATATGACAAAACACAATTGGTGGTTTGACAATGCGATCTCATTAAAGAAAACTCTTGGGCGATCGAAAATTTTCTAACTGACAGCAAAAACGTGTCGAGAGAAAAATAAAATAGTCGGCGACAGTGTCTGACTCTGAACTTTCCGGTAGTTATAACACATTAAAGATAGAAAGTAGCTGCAGTGCTGCTATACTGAGTAGCTAAAACTTAACTGTGAAGTAACTAAATTTTAGTTCCCATGGAGATCGAGAAATTGCACACAACGAGTAAGCCTTAGTTAAAGTCGTTGACTAAGATTGTTAACTGTGGTATATCAAGGAGTAGCTATAATAATCCTCGCTAGCTATGGATACCATTCAGGTTGTCAGTAATTGGCTGAGCGAAGTTGAAATTGTCGTTGAAGTTGCAAGAAACGTCGTTCGAAGTGGCTCATTATTAAGATCGAGGGAGGTGATGCCTGCTCATGGAGAAAAATGTCAGTCATAGGTCAAATATTTGTGTCCCTAAAGCCACAGTGCCACACCCATGAGTAATCATTACGTTAATTACATAGGACAGCAATATCATCATACTTCAATTAAGAAGATGTGATTATTTGTTCAAGAGTGTTTATGACAATGCTATTATTATTGGACAATCAATATTCCAGCACAAAAAGACTTCGAAACTGAAATGAATCCGAACGAATGAGCCGAACATTTGATTAACAGTCTAAGCAGATAACACCGATCTGGGATTGCTTGACAAGCAAGATCAGAGTATTTACGCAGGAGAACTAGACAGTCTAACTCAAAACGTGCATGGCAGCGTCACAAACGAGCCTGAAATTCGCACATTGAGACGTCGTTAGGCCAGCCCGGCTGTCAGGAAATGAACCGGTCTTCTATCTTCGTTTTGACAATCAGCCGATTAGAGCGGGGTTGTAAAAACTAAAATAGCGGTGAAAGAACAACAATTACCCTGGTTTAGCCGGGTTATAACCTGTTAGCGCCAGGTTCAAAGTCTAAGTAACGGCGAGGGAACGTCGGGACACAGCAAAGTCGGGATACTGGCCAATACTTGGTCCGGGGAAAGTAGTACAATGATATACGAGGTACATACCGTCGATTGGTCTAAGTAAGTCCTGTCAACAAGGTCGTTATGGGAAGCGTGAGCTGGAGAGTCAGAAAAAGATATTCGAGGATTTAGAATCTACCGAGTCACTGTCGGTGTGTAGGATAAAGCTTGTCTTGATAAGTGCACAAGCAGGGTTACTTTAGTGGGTCACGTTCAATCATACCGTGATATTGGTCATTCGTTAATTATTTAATTAGAAATAAATTAATTCTTCATCTGATATCTTTACGATGTTAGAGTCTATGCAAAATTCCGTAAAAAGGAATTTACCGACGGAATTCCAAAAAAGTGAAGTGGGAATTAACAAGCGAACTGTGATTATATGTCAACAATTTCTCAAATATTTTGTCTTCTAGCTATAGGTAGAGTCTCCAAGGTAGGTGAAGCGTCGTTTCAGAGAATTTGTTGGTTTATGTCAGGTTTCTCAAAATGAAAGAAGCCAAGACAGTGCATGTATTCAATTGAAAAAGTAAGACGATTGTTCTGCATTCTGCCGAAGAATACAGAATAAGACTGTTTTTTTCGAAACGGCCTTAGAGTAAGTCCTCACTAAAAACTCCGAATTCAAGAATTTGGACATTCATGAATTTGTTTTCATGAGAAAAATTCTAAGTGCCAAGATCATCCTTTCCTATAAGATCAGAGTAACAATTATATTTAAAGACTTAGTCGTAATGTTTGAATGAATAAGATCGTTACTTAATTACGTATATGTGACGTTTTTCTACAAAGAACAAAACAAATCGTAACAAGCTTTTGCTCAGATCATTAACATCGCCCGATTAGAAACAACAATTCATAATTAGAAACACACAAACAAATGAAAGGTGCTGCAACCATGACAGAAACACGTCGATCATCTGGTAATATTTAGAAAGGAAATGTCCTGTTTGAACTGGGTCATCGTAACTTGATTATACAGTTATCCAAATTGTAAGTCTCTCCATTCTCTGGGAAATTGGCTCGAGTGTTGATCATTGCCAATTTACAGGAACAGTGAACACCCTAAAAATACCCTTTCAAAGATAATTTGCTCCTATAATGATGCTATGAAACAAATTAATTAATCTTTCTGATCGAGGAATATGAATTGCACACAACATTGATAAATTATGGGGTAGATAAATTAAGTGCGTCGATAGATGACGCGACTGCCATGAATGTGTTTTGGCGGAGGCGACAGCCCCGATGATATTTTATACAATTTCGTGCAATTAATGAAATTAACTATTCTAGTTAAACAGTGGAAATTAGACGACCCTCATCCATCCATCATATCGATAACGGTTTAAACTAGCCCTAGCTATGGCAATTATGGTACCGACTGATAACTTGCGGGTGTTACATTAGCAAAAATTTTCAGGCAGAAGTAAACCAGACGGTGAAATTTTCAAACGAACGATTCAGAAGAAAAGGCTAGAACTGGGAGTAAAAACAAGGCTACAAATAATAACACCAATTGTAAAATAAAAAACGACACGCAAATAAATTATTTTGAAACAAGTCGAATTTGCCCGAGAAGTAGAGTAATTAACACATCCAATGTCAAATAAACCACGTGAACTTCAACCGATACCGAAAGTTTTACTCCATTTGAAAGGCAGAGTGTTGACTATCTGCCCTATGAGAAGACAAAAAAATCGTACTTTCGCTGGAAAATAGAATCAGCAAAAGTAATTCTCTCTTCCAATGAAGCACCTCACCGCTTGGGTAAGACAGTGCTCTGAATTTTCAGGAGGTGCAAATTTGATTGGATAGAGAAACAGGGAACAGAGGACGTGACAATATTTACCATGTTACACATGTGTGACAAGGGCTAAAGTCTATTGTGGGGATCAGTAGATTAATAGAACATGTGATCGCGTCAATATAGGGTGGATATTATGTGTACAGCAATTCAATGATTGCTTAAATTCATCTTCTTAATGGACAATAGCTGTCCTATGCAGACTTCCCGAAAATATCTTTTACGGGATTATTATCTATGACGTGATCTTGATCTTGTACTTGTGGTGCCAATGGCAAGTCGCCATTTACTTTACTTAATAAATAACAACCCCCTTATAACGGTATCAACATAAAGAAGCAATGACCAAATCACGAAACCTCCCGCTTTTCAATCACGTAAAATAAAAACATTATAGTGTATAAAATCTCTCCACAATAATATAAATTTCAGATAACCATGACGGAAACTTTACCTGAATGTCCTGGGTAGGTAAGGGAGGTAGGATGGTGGATTGTTTGCGGAGGTGGGGGACTATCTTGCTCACCGGCCCTAGGACACTCTCCTTGCGGGTCCTCTTGGGCATGGTGTGCGCCCCATCCTCCGACATCTTGCTCTGAAATAAACAGTCACTTAGTTCAGAGAAGAAGTCTCAAAAAGCAGGATGCGAGTTTTCGACATATTGAAAGGATTAGGCGAGTCTAAATTTCTAAATATCGTTTACAATTGATTATTTTCAGTCTTAATTTTAATCATACATTCGGACGCAACCTCAAAAAAGGGCATTTAAAAATCATTCTAATTGAGATGAGAAATATCATGATTCAGAAATCAGATACTTTCACGACTATTGTAATGCAATTCTCAAGATAGAAACTTATATCTTAAGACTCCTTCTTGACTACGCAGAATTAGCGATTAAAGTCTAGACTCGCTTATTACTTATAGTTGTCCAGACTCGCTTAAAGTTGTCCAGAATCCAGATTAGCTAGACCCAAAAAGATATATTGATTTCAGACGTCAGAAGTGCTTTTCTGATCTAACTCATCCGATTTCTCGATTAAGATGAACAATGGAACTCGATCTAGCTCGAGGATTTCTAAGTTTCAATAATTATGAAAATAAACTCAGCAAGATTTACTGGTGTAATTATGCAGATTATCTGTTTTCGGTTAGCAAGTTCGGCTGATTTGCCAGAATTCACTAGGCTAATCAGAACAAATTAGGGCTATGTTGAAGCTGATAAATTTTGATGAGATTAAATGCGGTTCCTAACGTGCTGGCTGAGAATAAAAATCTGCTGCCGTCACAGATAAAGTGATAAACATCCATACAGATATTGTGTTGGACAAATTTTAAACCGTTGTACTTAAATTTCGGATTAAACATGTTCTCTCTTATTCAAGGAATCGATATTAGGCAGTAACCCAGCCAAACTTTTTATTACGAAGCTAGGACAAATGGATAATGCTCCATGGATAAATAACACAAGTCTAAAAACTAACCATAATCCATCTGTAATTTGATCGAAATACAGCCATTAAATCGACCAATAAGTTCAAGTTTACGACAAAGAAGAAGTTTACTACAAAGAAGAAGTTTACTACAAAGAAGAAGTTTACTACAAAGACTAGGAGAAAACCAGAAGAACACTTCAGCACTTTGAACGTCACTAATAGACCAAGAGACCTCACGAGAAGGAGAACAAGGTACACTCCCTGAAGTGACTATTGTATTGATCCTCACTCTCGGTCTCAGTACTCTCGGCAATAAAAATAATCATATACAGGACATATTGCGTATATTTTCGTAATCGTACAATAGTTATCAATGGTTATCAATGTATAAATAATGTATTGTACTTCGAATTGTTAGTCATCTGAATTATTATGTTATGTTTCTACCTCCACGATAATATGCAACAACGAGTAATTCAACATTAAGCCTTGAAGAAAGCATTCTTCCTAATCTATATATTCTGTAACTTTGAACTGTAAGCAACAATCATTTAATAGAGGACTGGAGTAGACTATACGGGTATCACTGTAAGTGTCATTTGAGTGGCATCAGGATTCTTCCATCAAACAGTATTTATATTTTGGCGTGATATAGATTAAGATGTTTTCATTAGAATTTGCCATTTATTAGAATTTAGAATTATCAGAATTTGCCATTAATTAGATGCGTCATTTCTTTTTTGACATGTAAACTCCTCGTCTGACACTTTTCAGGTGAATTCAGGGACATTTACAGGAGACAAAATCTACGAAAAAAATACCTCATCTACGGATACAGATTTGTTTGGAGACTTTGTATCTTTGTTGCCCTGCAGGGAGAGTCGTCCTGAGAAGGCGGGATATGTGAACTGACGGTTGTACATTCTCTTTCTCTTTCACTTTTTCCTTCAGTTCAGGTTGGTCCGTTTTCCGCGCTTCACTCTAACTTGTAACGATTGCAACTGCAGCAAACCGAGCTTTCATACGCAAACATATTTCCTTCAAGGCTTTTAAGTTACAATTAAATCCTTAAAATAATTAATAATGTCAAACGTACATGTCAGAAAAAAAATAAATTGGCTAAAAAAAGTCGAACATTCGGCCGTGAAAATGCAAACCGGGATAAGAGTCTCACTGAAATTAAAATCACAAAGTAGTATAGTACTAGTTTGTTATGTACCAACTTTACATTAACGTATAAAATTCGAATATTATAGTATTATGCTGGTATGCGAGCATCATAATTACATCAAACATTTACTATCCTACTAACAGGCTATAGCTGCATGTAAGCTGCTAAGTTACTTACAACTTTTTGAGAAATATTCTTTTTTATTCGGAAAATGATAAACAATTAAATCGAAAACTTTGTTTTTTACGATGGACATGCCTCTTTTTCAAACAACTCATATGATAATTGGATGCGTGCAGAGCAGACTCAATTGCATTTTCATTGCTTTGCATTATGGGCTGGTGGTGTTTTATGGGCTGGTGGTGTAGTGGTTTCCTTCTTGGCACCCACGCAGGAGGTCGGGGGTTCAAATCCCGTATCCGCCAGTCCTAGAGAAGTGCGCTAAGGGCATTTGCCTATGCAACCTTCTTCGGTCGATCAGCCGAATGATCGGGAAACCGTGATTGAGGGTTAAATGAGTAGCTGCCCATTGCAGCGAAGTCTCGGGCGATTAAAGTATGGTACACACTACCTTAACCGTCACTGGCGTGTATGTATAATTGTACATTCGGCCTCCTGTAATTGGCCGTTACACTTGTGTAACATGTGGCTGTTGGAGTGTCCGAATTAAAATAAGTATGAGATAAAAAAAAATTTAGATTACAAACTACGGAATAAATGTCACAAAAAATATGCGGCATAACACGATTTGACAATTGGCAATTAACGGTTTTGCTAAATTCTAGGTAGCTTGTTAAAGTTGAGAAAGTGCATCTTTACACGTGGAACAACTACAAACTGTACTTCTTACCAGCCACTATGACTACGGAATTCAACATTACTTCAAGCTAATATGCTAGTATGCTGCACAATCATTATATGTAGACGTGTGTTACTGTGTTCAGGTGTTTTCACGTTTTTCTTAACTTTACTTATATATGGGAAAACTTTCCCTGAAAAGTTTCCGTTAAAAGTTTCTAAGCTGGTTGAAATAAGTGCAGGACTTATGACTAAATGACGTGTTTGAGACAATTATAACTCTGTGAACAAACAATCATGTAATTGTTTAATTGTTTGATAAACTGGCGACAGAGAAAGTTTTGTGAAACTTGCTGATCATCAGGTGCGAAAAACAAGGCTCCTGAATACTGACTTTAAAGCTTGTAACTAAAACTTTTAAGTATGTAGTTTGTGGTAATCTTAGTAAGTGATTTAAGACAAATATTAGTCTAGTTTACTCCGCTAGCAATCACAGATAATTGTTAGAAGAACTTTACAAGCTCTACAGACACACATCACGCTGGATAGCTGTGGTAAGTGGTGGTGAACAACGATTAGACTTGTACAGCTGAAGTGAATTGAAAGAGTTTTCTTAACCTCACAAATACCACAAAACGCTTGAAGAAACGAGGTACTACCAACCACAAAACTGTAATCATAAAATGAACTATACTTTCCTATCAGCAAATATAACGGTTGTCTAAATTAGACACAAAAAAAGGTAGAAATTCCAACATGTATCAAATTAGAACGAAGCAAACAAGTTATAGAAGGTACTACAAATGTTTAAGGGGTAGGTGCGAATATTCGTTTCTATTTGGCGGAGTACTTTAAACCCGTACCACGTGAAACAACCCACCCCCACGTGTAACTAAAACATCTCAGATTCAGCACGTGCAAGTTGTGGGTGTACTCTGTAAAAATAGTGTTCAATCAGCTGAAGACAGGTGAAGTTTACTCGTCAAGTATGAAGAAGACAGTGTGACAGCAGCTCAGACTCGTTCCACAAAGCAGGTAATTGTGATTGCTCAATTAATTGTGTGTCTGCTCCAGATGTCTTGACACGGACACGACAGGAGCTCATGTAAGGTTTGAGCTACACTACAACATCCTGTAAAAACATGTGGACAATATAAGTTTATAGTGGCTTTGAAACCCGTGTAGTGATGTTCTTGGTTCTAAGCTGCTTCTTCATAACGTCTTCATGTTATCCCAGTTAACTTTACGTATATCAATGATATACGTAAAGTTGACTGGTAATATCAATATGATCAGAATTAGAAAAAAGCCTAAAAAAATTGGTAAAGGTAATGTTGGGATCGGATTATCAGGGACCTGATATGTATAGACATATCAAGTGTCCAGAAACGTGTTAATTATAAAATAGACCAAGCAAGGAAATTCCGTCTTTATTAGAGGATTAAGTAGGTTATAATATTTGTTATTTATAGATGTCTTACAGCTGATTATTCTGCTAGTCCGAATATACAGCACTGTTTAATGGTACTATACTGTAAGGTAATGGTATTGTCTTTAACTAGGACATTTCAGGAACCATGAGACTTGAAAAAACACGTATTTGCCAAGCAAAACAAACTAGATGGGACATGTTTATAACTGTATTATTATTAAACTATTATTCGCAATGTCTTATCAGTTTCTCAAAAAAACGACAGATTAACACATTATTAGCTTCTTAACAGTAAAAATATTAAGTTTAGTTTAGTCAATTGATATAGCAGTTGCAGTTAGTTGAAGAAATTAAAACGTTTCGGTTTACCATAGATATATGGGACATGAATTAGAATATTATGAAAAATAAAGTGAGTAAACATAAGAACAATATTTTGCTTCTCATGAAGGTAAATTCCGGGCAAATACTCAAATAGTAACTCGATCAAAGACTAGAAGGCCACATTTATGGATATTGGACCGTTGTTTTGAAATGTTTGATTCATGATCTGTTGTACACAGTATTATCATCTAATAAATGTAAATTTGTAAGTCATCAGTTACTCTATGGCACTATAGTTGCAGTATGACTTTTCTGCTTTGCTACACTATATATTTAGGCTATCGTATTGTCTACGTCTACGGAAATAGCAAAAAGGCCGATCAGCGTAAATCATACTATGCCTAACAGTCCAACACACATAGCCGCGAGTATGAAAACAAAGAAAATGAATAAACAAAGGAAAACGGGTACACATTTTGTAAAGAAAATGTTAACATGGACTTTGCTATTTTGGCCAATGTTTCAACATCGAATGCAAACAATTTATTAAGAATAATATACTACATTGTAGTATTGAGTTTCTAATTTCACTGAAAAACAGCTATGTCAACTATAAACGATCGCTCGCAAAGAGTTCAAAGAATTCAAACCTACAGAAATTCTTTTTAACAGTTTTCATGTCTGTCGTTGGTGTGATTTAAATCACAAGTATTTTGGGAAAATCTCGAATAAGCGCATTGCAGCAAGTACACAGTATTGCAATTGATGATCTAAAGCTGGGCAGGACGTGATCAAAATACTCGATAAAGAAGGAGTTGTAGGGTGGCGACACGTGATCATACAAATCAAACAATTTTGAACACATAAGTGACCCGTGGAATCTTGAAGTGACTCGTGGTCTTGAAGTGACTCTGTTTTTGATAACAACAATTGTTATAGTTACAGCTTTCAAAATAAGATCCGTCTTCAGCGCTGTATCATGAACCTTTTGGTTGACGAACTTTATATAGTGAGAAATAAAATGACGCTCTTGAATAAACAGTACAGTATTTGACGGTCGAAACTTGGGAGGCCATCTGCTTGAGAGACAAGAAGGTGAATTTCTGCAGCATTCCCGCACTATAAGCCGTGAACGCATTCCACAAACTCCCACCAAATTCGGATGAAAGTTTTAAATCCCTCATTGGCGTGCGGTACAGGATGGAATCAGGAGAGAGTTAGCAAGTTTATTAGAAGCTTGCCGAAATGAGGCAATTATCGCGGACGCGGTGTCATGGCAACCGGTTGAACATATGTAGCAGTAGGGATGACAGTGGAAACACATCAACTTTGTGTCTGTTACTGTACCAGACAAACCAAGTTACAGATTATATGAAGTAGATTACTTCTAGCTCTCTGGATCTGGATCATCCTTCAGTTGACACGTAGTAACATGTTGTAATGAGTAATATTAATAACTGCATGATATAACAGTTGGTCTGGTCCACTTCTTCATGACATCTTGATTGTATTAAGTTAACTATTAATAGTTGATAGATTGATCTTACTTTCATCGTAAAGCGTACGTAGCCTAAACGGTAGATTAATGCAAGTGGATAATTCTCAGAGATTAGCGAAACTCTAGCCGAACAACATACACTGTATTCCCGTTGGTATTGGTTCCCGTTCAGGCAAGCAAAAAACTAGGGGTAGGTACTCAGCAAACAACACAAATTCACGCCTTACAAGATAGACAGTTAGCATTAAACTTTATAAAGGGGAGGAACTCAGCAGAAAGGTGCGAATATTAGAACACGTACTGCAGCAGGTTTTACTACCCGTATCGCGAAGTGAGAAGCAAGTTAAGTGAGGTGGAAGACACACGACCGGCGGTTAGCACGTAACGCGGAGAGAAAGCTATCAACAAAAGTGCAAACAAACATAAGTTAACAGCACAACTCTCTCCACGCATCACACGCGCTCCTAGGCTCCAAGGTTGACGTGCGTTTTACTGCTCCTAGACCGCCACTTTACTTTATTGCAATTTTATTGAGGACTCCCGGCTCATTACCTTCTTCCTAAGAGGCTCGTTATCGCAAGTATAACCAGTACACAGATCCATCATGAGCACTGGTAGTGCTTAGCTTGAGAAAGTGGTATAACTATACGTGTGACGGCTACCGCGGATCACACATGATAGCCTTACAAAGTCTAACAACTGATAAACGCAGACGCATATTATTTTACACTTGGTTATATTTTGAAGTTTTTTTAAATTTGTGAGAGACTACGATTTGATGAAAAGTTGAGAACGTAAGGCAACCATAAACGTCGCATGAGTAAAATGCTACAAATACAATAGTCTATCGCGTGAATCCTTAAAACTCTAAAGGCTTAAGAAGGGGATTATCCTTTAGCTTTTATCGCCACCAGTCAACCTAATATGTTCTATATATTCTTATATTGATTGGAAAATGCACCAAAATTTGAGCGGCATTAAAGAGGCAATGAATGTTTGCTTGAATTGAGTCTGGAGCTGCCTGATCTCGTATCAATGTGGCTTCGATTCCCAGTACTCCACATTTAATACCATAATTTAACAATGAAATTTTATAATGGGTATTTGACATAATATACGGTAATACCACTATTGGTAGTGCAATTACCATATTAATACCACGAGCTTGCGAGTGGTATTCATGCAATAAATTCACGAGCTTGCGAGTGGATTTATTGAAGTAATTTCACGAGCTTGCGAGTGGAATTACGGATGGTAATTGCAATACCAATAGTGGTATTACTGTATTATTCAACTGCGTTGTTAATAACAGCTGGGGTAAAATGAAAAATTTAAAGTAAATATCTCAAGCTCTCAAGAATTGAAAGAGAAAAAGTAAAGCGAAATTAAGCATTTTACTAGTTTAGTCCACATAAGGCACAGTTTTGCCCAATTGTTCACTTATCCAAACCGTTATCAGAAAAATTATCAAAAATTTGAGAGCCCCCTATCTTACGATAAAGTGGATGGTTTACTTAACCCGGCCCGAATATAGTGAGAGCCTTGAGCCCCACAACCAATAGGTAACCATGTCTACTGTCACGTGTCATATCCCCACCAATTACAGAGAAGGAGCCCTGAGGGTCGCCTGTTAATGTGTCGCCAGACAGACCTAAGTTCAAGTTATCAGTTTTTTGATTTCAGTATCTGTTCGGTTTGGGGCCGTATTTTGATAACGTAATTATGTGTGCTTGTCGATGCTGAAAATAGCAACATAATTCGCCGACGTAGTATAATTAAGATCATATCTCAAGATCAAATCCTGCTCAAATTTTTGCTGCAACTCCATAGAACTATTCTTTGACAACAAGCTGTGCGATTTTGGCTGAAATTTTTGATCTGTGGAAACTTGTTCTTCACAGAGGCTTAGCCAGTAAAAATGCATGATTTGGACCTCTTCTAATTCTTGAAGTTGAGATATCTATTTGACATTTTCACAGAAAATTTGCTTGAATGTGATTCTTATTGAATTGAATGTAATCGTGTCATGCATAAGTATCTTCTACAAGGGCAGATATACATTGAAACGAAATCTGAAGTTAATTTTGACCCAGTCTTACTGTCCTAAGCAGAAAAAAAATTGGTTTGAATCACGTTTTAAGGTCGATTTCGGGATATGAATTAGTAATACCACTGGAGTGTAATTACTATAATGGTATTACTAAAGTAATACCACTCCAGTGGTATTACTGTATTACTACGGTGTAATTACTATATTAATTTTACTGAAAAATTAGCAAAGTAATACAACTGAAGTTGAATAATAATAATAATAAAACTTCTAGTTCTATCCCATCCAGAACAAAAAGGATAAACAAATTCGGAAAAAAGTCAGTACTCACCCCGCGTCTCACGGCTAGTTTTTTGAAAGGAGTACTACCTCGTCTTTCGCCGAGCAGTAACTCCTGGGGATCAAAGTTATAATTCAAGACTCTACAGGCCTTATAAGTCTTATTTAAAACTTTAAACTAGAAACAAAGAAATGCAAAATGGACTCTAATCAAGACACTACCACACTACTGCACTACAACACCAGACCCACCTTGGATCCTTGTTTAGGATATTTCTTACTACCCCGCCTGACAAGCTTGTCTTGTCCCGACTCCGGCTCTTCTATAATATTGCTCCCTCGAGAGTCGGATCTCTTTACCTTTCCTTTCCGAACTTCTTCTCTGAAGATACAATTATGTTTGAATTTATTTAACATCTGACAAGTTAGAAGTCATCAACTGGCCGGTGGCATTCAGATTGCAGGTAATCTACCAAGCAGCTAACTTATTTTACGTTCTCTGCAGTTTTCAATTTCAAAGAAAAAACTTATCCCGTAGTGCTGATTGGCTTTACAATAAAAAAGGGACAAAATCCGTATCGCAACAGTTCCACTCCAAAACAACAAATTTACTGTCGCTTGAGAGCACCACTGCAGACAGAGTTGGAGCGCTTAGTGGAACTCCTGCCCCTCCCACCGTCCTTGTGTCCGTCAGCAGGGGTAACCACACACTTCACCACGGGGGCTGGGTCCAGCTCCACCGATGTCACAGTCACACTGGCCTTCCTTAGCGGTCCCATCCTCCCTGGACTAAAAGATCTGCGGCCTCCGGGACTGACAGAGCGGTCCCTGGTTGAGATTGAGACGTTGGAGCCCACAGAGATGGTGTCTGATATGGTGTCCGGAGGTCGGGGGTCGTCTGCTTCCTCCACTTTTATGCTGACTGGACATGAGACTGTCTGATTGGTAGTAACTGGATAGTTTTCTGAAGTGGATGCAGGAGGGTTGGAGAGGAGTAACGGTGGGGAGGAGGGGGAGATCTGGGACGGGGAAACTTCCTGGACCGTGGAGAGTGAAGAGTCGTCAGCTATGTGAAGACTCCGGGGTTCAGACATCATCGTTGACTGGGTATCTCGCCTAGATCCAGCTTTGGGAGAAACTGGAACACTTCCAGCGATGGCTAGGTCTTTTGGGCGGTCTTTGCTTTTACCCTTCTTTTTTCTCAGAAAGAACGGCATGGCTTTAAGAAAGGTCAAGAGAGTACTTGTTGAAAGATTCAAGAGTATGTAGGAGGCAAAGATCGACAGCTGATTGTCGATGTGAAGCTGGCCAAATCTCGGAGACAATACAATAACCACCTCGCAGTACTGCAGTAGTAGTACAACGTTACTATAGCAACACCGTTGTAGCTTCCCAAAGGGGCCGTCTAGTGTGAACCGACACGAAAGTGTGTTTATTTTAATTAAGTGTGTCGTTCGATTAATTTATTGTGCGACCTGCTTGGTGGGACCGAATTAGTCTAGCAATTAACCAAGCTTATAAAGGAGTTTGTGGTTACATAGCTGATGTTGGGTGACATTGGTGAACAAGTAGTTCGTTTGTTAGAATAGTACTAATCCGCAAACAGTCGTACCAATGGATGTGCCTAGTTCCCTAATCCCTGACAAAATCCCTAATAGTTCAACTTTATTTGTTTGTTTTCTTGCAAATTCACTTTGTATCCTAACTTGTTTCTGACTTTATTCAATTTTCTTTATAGCGGACAAGAAAGGTACAATAAAAAACCTTAGATAAGATCCATTTTTTTTCATTCTCCTCCAATATACCGTCCTCGAATATCACATCCATCCCTTCAAACTATGTGTACTTGCAGTTACAGCACGTTTTCACAAGAATCAAGTGTTGAGTTTCTCAGACAAAAGTGTGACAAAAACTAAACTAAAACAGCTGCCAACTGAGAGGGCGTTCACAGTGCAGAGAATATAGACTGAAATTGAAGCAAACGACTTTTAATTAACATTTGGTCACCGTACAATGAAACATCACGAATCAACGAAAAAATGTCTATTTTCGCACAAATTGTTAGAAATGAACAAATCCTGGACAGAACGCGTGAGCTATTGTGAGTCCTTATCATCAAACTTGGTCGGCTACACGTTTATCGGCAACATCTCCATACTGAGAGAAGATAAATAAATGTGGCTTCCGGATAGCCACGGAGAATCTGCAAATTTCAAGGCTAATTGCGAGTCAAACTGTGATCTGGGCCTTGGAACAGGGAGAGCTGATGTCCACAATTTGGCAAATTAGAAGATTTCGTGAAATAGTAGGGCTGGAAGTGGCTCTCAGTCAATTACCAAGATTTCTGAAAATTATCAATCTAGTTTTGAAGGATCAAGCAGCTAAAGATTAGTTTATGATTAGTTAGTTCTGGATGGCACTTACATAATCACGGATTAACACTCCAAGAAACATCTCATAAACACCAGTTCTCAAGCTGATGGTTTGCACCGTGAAATTATCATATTACTGCAAGTATAACCGGGAACAAGTTTTTCAGTCGCTTTAGACATTTGTTATTAAACGAATGAGTCAGTCAGCAATTATCTAAGTCAAGAACTTTCCATCGCAGCTTCGCGGAGATTAAAGCACATCTAGAAGATTGCGATCTTAACAGTGTGATAACTGCGGGTTAAGTAAACCATTTAAATAAATAGTAAAAGATTTCACAGAAAAAGCTATTTCTTTTAGAACTTTTAGAACTTCTGACAAACCTGCAACTGAGAACAGCGGGTTCGGACTTGAAGCGGTTACGATTACACCCCGGAGTAACAGCAGGATCTGGTCGTCCAGCTGCGGTAGCGGAGGGGCTCTCTAGGACAGGGGTCAGGGGAGTTGGTCTAGTGGAACCCTAGGGCAGGTGGGACGGTTAGTGGGTTATAATGTGGTGGGAGGTTACTGGGGAGGTTAATGGGGTGATATTATGGCTAAATATTAAAAAATATTAGAAAATATTAGGAAAATGTTAGAAATATTAAGATAAAAACTAAAAGACGTCACTCGTCAGCAAAACTTCAGATTCGCGTGAAACTTTTCAGCAATAAAATCAGCAGGATTGCAGCTCTGCACGGAGTTAAATTGTTCCATAAATTCTGCTTATGTTAAAGGCGATGTGGAATGTGGAGACATCCTCTGATGCCCTATTTCTTTTATTCCAAATCAGCTCTAAACTTGGCGCCATGTTTCCAGTGAGCCTCTCTGGCAATCAGTAGGAACAGTTTATTAGAGCAAGAGACTGACCATTTTACTATAAGCTCATGCAGGGGAGCTCGAAAAGAATTGCCTTTGGGAAATGCATGTGCATTGTCCAATTTAGAAAATGGGAACCAAAAGGATATTAAAGTACTCATAACCCAGCTACTCAGCTATAAGTCTTCATTTCTCCTCTCATATCACCTGATATCCTAATATTGATTCTAAACCAAGTCCACTATCCGGGCCATAATCAAGACTAACTATATATTTCAGCTACCGGGACAACAGGCTGCCAACCAAACATAAAATGTAACTCGCACTTATGAGCGTTTTATCGGCCATGTAAGAGTTAACGGCCACTAGGAACCAGTACTTATGGCCTGTAATTGTATTGAACCTGTAGGCTACAGCCTGGCTAACTGATAGTTAAAGTGATTTTTGTAGATGTAACACTGGAGACGCTTAAACTTTTAGCGTCTCAGCGAATAGGAAACTCTTATCGATAATTTTCCTCAACCATGCTGTTATCAGATTTGAAAAGACTAAGACAGGGTTAGAAGGCGGTATGCAAATACAGACTGTTGCGAAAATCGTCGGAGTCCTGGAAATTGGAATGAACAAATTGTAAACCATTAGTTAAGTAATACTAATCGTTTTCTAGAAATCTTGAAGCTGACTAACATCTGCAGACCTCTAGCAGGCCGTGACAAACCTGAATAACAAATAAAAGCAAGAGATAAGACTCCGAAATGTTCCCTAACTAATAACTAAACGTACAAGATGACCCCCTTACACTCGATCAGGGATTCTACGCTCTGATTGGTTATCACGCGTGTCACGTGACTAACTGCGCGCGCTACTACTGGTCAATGCGACAGCCAATGGTGGGTCTTTCCTCTCATTGTCACTCTGATGTGTTACACTCAAACTCTGCTGTTATTTTTGTGTACATTCGTTAGTAGCCTTCGCTCGATCTTGATTGACTTTGACTGCCTACTGCTTTTTTTACTTACTGTTTACACTTGATTACACATACTGTTCACACTTATTTTAACTATCACTACAGCCCTTATTTACATGCAGGTGAAATCGCTTTTCACACTCACTCTATTCCGATTCTCTGATTGATTACTTAAGACTAATCTTAACTTAACAGTGACTGTTAAAGTGTCAAACTCTATTTAACTATTCACGTCTCACTGTCACACATTTTAGGACTTTAGGTTCTACTATATAAGCTTGTAAACATGAACAATTCGACCAACAGATAAGGAAAATCTAGTCGACTTGAATTAGAATCATACAATAGAACACAACGAATTATTAGAATTTGTGAGATACTGCATCAGTAAAATAACGTTGCATTTTCTTATAAAAAAGGTATGGGAACTTCCATACCGGAGAAATTATTTTAATTATATATGACGGTATCGAATGTGGGCTGCTCGCCGCTCGTTTTTGTCTACAAAATATCCAATTTATTTTATTAGTGGTGCGGTCATGAAGCGAAACAATTTTTAATTTTGCCAATATTTAACCAAATATGCTGTCATATTTTACTTACAGTATTATATTTGCGCTTATCTATTCATCTTGCATTATCTATTCATCTTGCATTATCCAATCATCTAATAGTAATTGGCGCCCATTAAACTAATGTTGATGATGCAACCTACGAATGACAAGTCTTGTTGCATGAGAACAGAATTAATTAATTGCTTCTTGTACATGAATATACGGCTAATAATTGTATCGACAATAAGATGTATTATTGACAATTGATAAGCGGTTAACTAAACCCCCTTAATTCGCATTATATAAACTTAAAGGTTGTCATGTTTTAATTCTTTTACATTTTTCAACTCAAAGCATGATAAAAAAAAGTCTGCCATGTCCCCTTGTATATTTTGTTACGGTCAAAACTGTCAGTTTTACTTGTTATTATGATAATTGTTCTCTGGCAATTATGATCATGGTTCTAACTTTCTACGATCGAGCCCGTCATACACTATTAATGGTTTTTGTTAATCAGAAGGAAAGTTTAACCGAAGAACAGGTTGCCGAATGTCTATTGATAGCGCACAGAGTCGGTGTTTCCTCCAATCGACAACGATTTCCTAATAATAATAATAATAATGAATTTTGTCTCCTTGACAACTCTTATCGTACTAAACACAAATCAAAACTTAATACTCGAATCAGTTTCAAAATATTAACCAAATTAACAATTCTTTAAGTTGTTATTTAACTTCTTGTGCATTAGGCACTCAAAACATTCTGACTTCTCAATGGCCTTATTGGTTTCATTGTTAGTTCCATATCAGGAGGTCTTTCCCTAATCTTAGTTCTTTCAAACGGTCCTAGTTCAACAATATCCCTTCCTCGAATCACCCATCGTTTACTATTGTCTTTCCTAATTTGCTCCTTAAGTTTTTCTACAAGTTTCTTGTGCGAAACCTGTTCCTCCCCTTTATGTTGCCGATATCCTTGTTGTGGATTCCTGGTCAGTACTTATAGTAGTCAGTACTTATAGTAGTCAGTACTTATAGTAGTTGCTAACCGTCTTACTATTGACACCGATGGAAGGCTCTGTCTACAAATCTTATTAAATTACTAATTATAATTGTATCACCTATTACCTGTTATTTCGCTTGCTGCGATGACAACATGGTATTATAACAGTATAACCAATACAATCAATTGTCTACAAGCAAACTCTATCAACGGCTAAAAACTTCAAGTTACAAGTCGCTGCTGCCTACTTACCCGTTGTGCTTTGAGAAGTTGAGCTTGAGCGATGATCTCTAGATGCCCCAGTTCGGCAGGATCCTTCTCCAGAACGACCGGTGCTCCTTCATAAATAACAGTGTTGGTTACATGCACCCCCGGGGTTCCTCCCGGCATCTTGTCA
The DNA here is from genome assembly GCA_000226015.1 of Mnemiopsis leidyi. NCBI lineage: Eukaryota > Metazoa > Ctenophora > Tentaculata > Lobata > Bolinopsidae > Mnemiopsis > Mnemiopsis leidyi. Next base: position 30,267 of record JH155026.1, on the reverse strand, counting down.
CTCATAATCCTCAGATATCACTGCAGATGCTGATAAGTGTTAAAGATGGAGATAGGTCTGTAGTGTTCCTATGGAAGGGGACTATATAAGAACGATTGTAATGAAGTTTCCTGTACAAATTCTCTCCGTTTCGTTCTGTCAACGTTTCTCTTCAAGTAGTAGAAGTAGTTTGAATTCTCCTCTGTGTATAGCTAATCCCAAAGTAAGGTTCAAGCAACTTATGATGAAGCAGCTTTTACAAAAACAAAGTTTACGTGCAACTTACGCTGAAGAAGCAATTACAAAACCGGCGCCATGTCAGTCAGCGCATATATATCTGAGACTACGAACGTATATTATCAATTGGTACACCAAGCTTTGGACTCGTGTTAACGTATTTACCGGTAAATTCAGCGTTAATTAGCAAGTCGAGTGCGTTAATTAATGATAAATTCAAGGAGAGAACGGGACGGTGGAAGAAAGCTTGTACTACCAACTGGAGAACTGTGTACTAATTGTACCGACAATGGTTCGGGCTCGGTACAAGTCGCCCTTTTTAACATCACCGCTGCGTCCTAACGATGTTCTGCTTAAGCAGATCAGCGTCAGCACTGGCCATTGCAGGTGCTTAGTCAAATATTTAAAGCAGACTGAATGTTAAGGAATTTGATTGAGATTTATGGAATCGTATGAAGATTATTATATCACAGTTAAGTATTTACTGTTGTAGCTACATTGGTGTCTATGATCTCTGTCTATATTTGCATCCTCTTAAAAATGATTACTGATTTATGTGAATCACGTATCTCAGACTAGTAAAGGTAATAATTCACCAATTTTCAAAATTTCATTGCCTCTTATGTCTGGCAAATTTCCAAAGTATTATTCTAGTAATATGCTCCTCATTAACACTAGATTAAATAACTGTCACTACTTCTTTGTCGGTCCTATGACACCAGGTCTGTGAAGTAATTTTGTGTTAGAGCAGAAAACAGAAAATTTGTTCGCTATCGACATGAGTAGTCAACAGTGGTAGTCAACAGAGTGTATGAAATGTGCTGAGTACTGATTGAACTGTAAACTGCAGCATGAGAAGGTGCCATGTTGTTTGATTGATTAGAGTAGTGTATATCTAAGTGCTATTCTCAGCCAATATGGAAAAATGTACCAGTACTACAAGCCTCATCCAACATTAACAAAATAGCAATGAGCCAGTTGCTTTTGGACTTTACTGATTAGTAAGTTTCTTGACTTAAATGAAGTAAAGCAGATTTACACTCCATGCACAATCAATCGTTCTTCGCAACAACCAGCCAACCTATAACTACAACAGCGATTTTATATCTATGTCAACCCCTAGTTAAGTAGCCACGCCAACCCATGGCGAAAATGCTCGATCACGATATGGCGATATGCCAATAAAACCTTGAGTTTCATACAATTAGCACTTAAAATAGAAAATCACATCTCATCATCATAATCAAAAACCACACCTAAACCACACTTCTTCACACAGATATCACACCGAATCACTCTTACTCTCACGTCAACACTGAGGTTCTCCTCCTCCATCTCCGCCTCGTATTCCTCCCCGTTGCCCATGGAGACGCCAGGAGAACATATAGGCACCTCTTCCCCGGTTTCGATCTTCTGTCCGATTTCCGGTGTCCGTAACTTATAATCCGGTATATGGGATACGATTTCCGGAGTCCAGGATTTGATTTCCTGTGTCAGAGGTTTTATTTCAGGAGTCCGGGATTTGATTTCTCGTGACTGAGGTTTTATTTCAGGAGTCCGGGATTCGATTTCTCGTGACTGAGGTTTCATGTCCGGTGTCCGGGATTTGATTTCCCGTGACTGAGGTTTCATGTCCGGTGTCCGTGTTGATATGGGACGGGGTGGGGGCACGGTAAACGTCGGACTTGCTGTCCCTGCTCCCACGGCCACAGAGAGCAGGGAAACTGGCTTGGGAGACTTCTTGATGTACATTTCCATCGTGAGTGGAGGATGAGTTGGTTCCTTGAAGGTTAATTTTAAGAGGAAGATAGTAGTAGTACGGCCTACTTCTACTGATAGTCTGCTTGATAATTATTTATTTCAAACTTAAGGATTCACAACTAATGTGCTGATAGGTAAAACTAGTTGTTCTCAAAAACAGAGACTATAGAGGTTGAGACGTGACTATTTTTCAGAACTACAAGGTCTAACTTTAACAAAACAACTGAAATTGAGAAAAGTGCAAAGTTTAAAAGTTTAGCACGACAAATACAATCTAATATGCGCATAGCTATTTAATTGTGAGCCGAATATTCGTACTTTTATCTAATAGTTAGCATGGGAAAATGATTATCCCAGGCTCATTTCTCCGTTAAAATTTGACATGGTGGTTCAAAGTACGCGGTTTGCTGCCTTGGGAACAACAGTTCTTTTGAATTTAGCCAGAGCTCTCATTAAAATGCAATATTTAATTTTCAAGTGGTAGATATAACTGAAACGGAACATTGAAAAAGGGGATCCAGGAAACAGCATTTACATGATCACTACTGCATTGCTATTGCTATTGCTTTGACTTGCTTTATTTCACAATTTTGGAAAGGGAAACATTATTTTGTCCGGAAAATGCTTGTGCAATTCATTGTTAACCCGGATGATTGAAATTAGACACTGGGACTGATTAAAGCACATGTCAATAAATAATATTATCCATTCTCACCTGTTTTAATACAAGTAGTTTTCGTCAGATCTGCAGTGGTTACTGGCTAGGGAAGTCAGGGAGTTGATTAAGGAGCTGGCATCACAACGTCAGCTAGGTTAAACAACAATTTAATGTTTATTAGACGTATGAACAGTTTTAATGTTTAAAGGCGTGGTCACTGGTCACGATACGATACGACAGATCAATCTGAGAAAGATTGATAAATTGAAACTAAGCCGGTCAAAGTAGCACACAACATGACAACAACGGCGGGATTTCTATTACAATCACTCGATATGTCATGGAATTTTTCAAACGATTTGCATAGACTTTTAAATGACTACGAAGCCACAAGCACGACCGAGGCACATTGATCTCCCATTATCAAATGATGTCTGCTCATCTGACTTACTTGATCCCAAGTCGTTGACGTGAGGGTGGGAATATGAAGTAGAAAAAGAGGAAGCATGATTCGCATTCTGCTTGCCTTAACCCCTTGGTTAATGAATTGTTCATGGCAACAGCTGCATAGTGTATAGAACAATTATAACCATAACTGAAACCCGTTCGCTAACAGCTAGTAGGTCAGTAGGACAGCCAAGCTCCGCAATCACCGGATGAGGCAAGCAAACCAAAACAACTGACAAAATAGAGCCAAGTTCAATCAGCAAGAAGGCAGGTAACAAGTACCAGTTAAATTAATGATGAAGTCAGGACCCCCCCCCCCACACTGCACCAGAGCAAGACAGGGTCAGGGCATGATGGATAGTCATGATGACCCTCATATCGCTACTACACTATAATTACTGGGATTATTGTCGGAGCTATTGTACTGGGCCTCTGTCTGAACCTTGTCCTTTGTTCGGGCAAGCAGTGAGCTGCAGACGCTCGGCAAATATCAATTTTGTTACGATCGGCAGGTTGCTACGACAACAGATCATGCAGGCACGCTGGGGTGATATCATTACAAGGGCATATTAACAACGTGAAATCTGAAAATTAGGGCCGGTGATCGTAGAATAGCTTGTAGCAGGTGCCTTTCAGGGACATTAAACCTGGCTACACATTGTCAAGCTTCCTCAAAGGTACATGAAACCTAGGATTATGCTGCCAACTACAAACTACCTTACATGGGTATATTCTTACCGCCAGGTGAGTTGGTTTAAGGGTGCATAACAATCTCCCCGGGCTTGGACCTTCACGGAAACGGAGCCGTTAGAGGAGCCTCTCACAGTCAAATGTTTTAGTGTTACACTGTTACAGTTTGTGTTACATGTAGGGGTATGGGTTGTAACAGTGCAGTGCAGAGGATAGATTGAGACTGAGAAATGACATGTGAGGCTAGAAGATGTACGCAGCTATATGACGGCCTGAGTCTAACGGAGATTCGACGGATAACGAAGATCACAGATTGTGGAGTGGAGAGGTAAGCAGGATAAGCAGGCTGGCCTCTCTCTCTCTTTCTCTTTCTCTCTCTCTC
>JH155026.1:2555-19117 GCA_000226015.1 Mnemiopsis leidyi | reverse complement strand
ACACAACAAAGATGCCAGTACTTATGACAGCTATCACATTCCAAAGAAAGTTCTTCATCTTTGTATTCCTTGCAAGCACAATAGTCAATGTTAGAAACATCACCTGAATCTGGAGCGTTCTTCTTTGGGCTCTTCACCACCTTCTTCCTTGGTCTCCCAACAGTTGATCCATGTTTCTTATCCATTTTGTTCAGCTTGACATCGTCATCGGTCATACCTCAAATTATTTGTATAATAGTAGTGTTGAAAGTATTAAAACTTGAGTGATTAGTGTGACAAAAATCAATTTCTTTTTTCATCTTAAAACATTTGTAGTTTTATCAGATTTATTGTAGAAAGATAGCAATTAAGCGATTCAATTTTAAATTCATTTTTAGGAGCAGGGTGGAGGAAGGTGGTAAAAACTTGGGGGAGCACTTTTCAGCTGAAAATTTCCCCAAAATGCTCCCTCACTCCCTCAGCAGCGCTTCGTGCCACCTCGCGCACATCTCAGATGGCTTAGAAGCAATTTCCTTATAGAAGTCCTTGAAAATATGGGGGCAATGATACATTCAACATTGGTCCCTGTATCTAAATCTTTGAGAGGGCCACCCTGGCCCCCGCTGTTCTTTTTAATCACAATTCTAACGCTGTAGGGACAGTTATGTATTGAATGTAATTTTATTTTACTATTTTCCTGCTTCCTGGAAGAATCCAGTTCTTTTGTCGGGGCACCCTATCTCTAAGGCCATAAAATATAGTAATCATGTGAACAAATCAACAGAAAGTAGCAACAATCAAATAATATACTATAGTTAAAGTAAAAATATTGATTATGCAAAATGCCCATACTTTTATATCTTTGTTACCACTGAAAGTGAGGAAGGAGGGAAATTGTCAGTAATTCGAAAATGGAAGTCTGTTTAACTACAAGCAGTAACAATGGTCCGTTTATTTTTTTGTTCTTCTGATGATGTTGATGGACTTAAGGCAAGTTAAGTGGTCCCAGGCGTTCGACTAGAATTGCTTTTATCACAGTTTCCGGTCATTTGGCTGAGTCGACCGAAGAGTATTTCATAGGCAAATACCCTTAGTGCACTCCTCTAGGATTGGCAGATCTGGGAATAGAACATCCTACCTCCTGCATCAGAGGTTTTGGTTGATGCCAGTTTACCACCGATCCATTATAATTATGATCAGCTCAATTACGATTTATTGAACATGTAACAGATTACAAATAAAGTAACCACAATAAATGTTTTCGTTATTCCCTTTTCGAATTCTTGTAGTCAAGTACCCATTTTTAATTTCTGATGTAATTTTCAGGAGATCTGCATTGTCTTATCATCAATGTGTTCCACACCTAAAGATATCCTTGTTTACTCCAAGGTCAGAGATGTTATCAAGCAATCCTATGACATGAGTTCTCAAAGGAAGTTTAATGCATTTTATCTCGCACCAAAAGAAAATTACGATATTTTCGTTGATTTTGAAGTGACACACACCTCCGAATTGTTCAGCAGAGTTATGAAAGAATTCAAGGGGGGAAGAACTATAAGTAAAATTTCCTTGAATAAAGAAGCCGTGATTTCACAAGTATTATTAACTGACAGCAAATTTTTATTTGAAATTCTTTTACACAAAATCAGGCAAAAATGTTATGGTGAAAATGGTTTAACAGGATGTTCTGTTGTATTGACAGCCTTGGTAACTATGTATGGTAACTCATCCAAAGACCATTTTCTCAACTTTTCTTCCTGGATACTATTGTCTACAATTAATCAACTTCTAACAAAGAATCTTCGAGTCATTGTGCAGTGCCCATCAAATTTTCTGATGGATGAAATTCTTGCTAAAGTTCAATTTCAAACAACATTCACCTCAGTTACCTGCCTTAAAAATGAATGCATCAAAAAAGAATTTGAAAAGGTTAGGCCCCTATACATTTCCACCAAGGCAAGGGTTGATAAATGCACTGTTGAGAATGCTGCCAGAGTCACATATGGAGAGTTCACTTTTAAAGATGCTGATGAAAATAGTTCTATTTTAAAGGATTACATTTCTAAACGGAATGATGAACTAGTAAAACAAGCTGAAGAGAGGCTTTTTAATTGCAACAAGCAACTTACAATTGAGCATGTGTGCCAGAGGATGTTGCCATTTATTGTTTTTTATGACCTTTTCTCATCTACAACACCATTTAATCCCTTAAAACTTTTACCTGAACATTTAAGGGATGCTGTTTTCATTCATTACAATATTGCAAGAATAGCTCACATCAAAGGAGTATATGACAATCTTGAAAAACCATCTACAAAAGTAGATATGTCATTTCTTGATTCAGAGGTTGAATGGTTGTTAATTTGCCAATTAGTTAACTTCGAAAAGGTGTTTGAAGAAGCATTTATTTCTCCATTAAGCAATTTGAATAATGATATACCAAAAAACCTTCAAATTCATAAGATCCTTCAATTTCTTGTGAAACTTGTTAAACTGTTTAGTAAATATTACTCTAGCACAAAAATAGTAACCTATGATATCAAGGAAACTTTAATTGTAAGAATGAATACCAGAATGTTGCTGGTTAATGCTGTTTACAATGTGCTTGTATTTAGCTTAAAAGATGTCTTTGGGGTACCTTTGGTTTTAAATATATAATAAAATACGATTTGTCCGTCATTCCTTGAAAATTTTCTATAATTTTTTTGAGTTTAAGCTTGTTTGAAAAAAGTTTATTGCTTTTGGGCTAAAATTGCAGTGTTTTAAAGATCCAAAAGTATCAAATATCAACTTCAAAATTATAAAAGCTTTATTGGAGCATACTATCTATATCACTCCACATGTGTATTGTCTGTCTCTTGGTAATCACCAGACCTTTAGGAGCCTGGATGGACATTGGAAGCTGCTGCAAACTAATCTCATGCAAAGATAGTTCAAGTGTCTACAAATATATTGTAAATAGTTCCGGGGATGCTTTGTGTGGTATTAATACAGAAGAAAAAGCCAAAGTGAGTTTAAACAAAACTTGCAAAAAAAGATAAAATTCTTAGATTATTCAATCAATATCTATTACTTTAGACATAACTGCAACTTGTTAGAGGTAAGGGTTCATGGCACGAATATACCTCTTGTACAAGCCACATGCATGAGAAATAATTGCATGAGAAATAATTGAATCACATGACCAATTTTATGATTTAAATGCCTCAATCATGATCACTTTCTCCGCTTGGGCATATAATTTTCACTAATTTAAGCTTTATGAATTTTCCTAAAAGCCATAGCATTGCTTTAAGTCTTTAAGTTAACCATTTCCCTTTCAGATAATACAATGGGTCCAATATAGCTTCAGAATACAAGACAAAAAGATTCCGATTGATAGATTTGCAGAAGAGATAAATAACTTTCTGGCAACTAAAACATTTATGGTCGGAAATTCTATTACTCTTGCAGACCTTGCTGTTGCTTTGGCCATTCAAACTTACCTTGGGTAGGAAATGTTATACATTCTTCTGCAGCTGTTACTGCTATAGCAACTTATACAGGGCCTGTTATTTCTTTGATTGAGAAACAATTTCTCCATAAAAATTGCACATTAATTCTTATATTCTGGCTTTAAATTACCAAATCCATCAGGACTCTACATATTACACCAGAAATTCAGTGGGAGCTATCAAGCCTCGTTAGATGGTATAACCTGATTCAATCATCAAACTCATGGACTCAACCTCAGATCGAGTTTTTCAGGAGACCCATTTACTGCTAATTGTCAATTTGTGCTTTGATGGTTTAGTAAATTGTTAACTTGTCAAACCCTCTGATTAGCTCTATTGCCCATGGACTTAGACAAGAGAATCTGAGTTATCCAATGCATCTTTATGGCTGCAGCACGAAGTCATGCAATATCTCAACCTTTCGGAGTTTACCTGTTTCCTTTTCTATTGACATAGACAACAAAATTTACCTTTCAACTTTTAAGGGAACTACATGATTTAAAGAGTTTCATTGTTTTTGTTTTGGTGTCCTTTTTCTCTAGTAAAATTGCAATGCAACTCGGAAAACAACTGGGCAGATTGCAATCAAATTGACAACCAATGATGTACATTTGCCATAATAGCATTATTTGTAGGATTTTCATGTTTTGTAAGCCTTGCATCACAGAGTTAAATTTTGATTAGGATTCACAAGCTTACCTCTTAAAAGTGAGAAACATTGAGCTATGTCGTGTGAGTTTATTCCCAGCATCCTTCCACTGGGAACCCTTTTCACCTGGAAATACTGCCCTCTGTTACATATTTCACACTGGGGAAATATTTTCTATATGGAAATACTTCCCATGGAGAGGTCCTTTCCACCAGGAAAAACTTCCCACTGGAAAACCCCACTACCAGGAGATCATTTTCAGCAGGAAGTCCCTTCCACCAGAAAATCCTTCTCACCGGGAAATCCTTCCCACAAGGAAATCCTTCCTGGAAGTTAGGAAACCCTTCCTTCCGGATAATTTTACCAAGTCTCACCAGGAAATCCTTCTCGCTGGGAAAACCTTTCCACCTGAAACTACGTCCTATCAAAAAATCCTTCCAACTAGGAAATCGCACCACTAGAAAATCTTATCCACTGGGAAATTCTTCCCACCAGGAAATCCTTCCCACCAGGAAATGCTGCCCCAGGCAAATCTTTTCAAACAGGAAATTCTTGTCACAGGAAAAATTCTTCCCTCAGGGAAGTTCGTACCAGCATCACAATCAAACATTTGAAATTATCTTGATGCACCAAGAGTTTATAAAAATCTTTCTTGTTTTTAGTCATAAGATTTCAATAAATTCGGATTTTCGGAAAATTTCCCAGTAGCATAGCCTATCCGGATTACACAGTTTGGGGAGGTAAGTTGAAAAGTTTGGTGATAATTCCCTAACTGTAAATTTAACTTTTTTCTAAAACCGCTATGTAATCTAAATTTCATATACATCAATTTTATTATGATGCAGAATTTATTATCTGAACTTTTCGACACATTTTAAAATGTCTGTATAATCAAAGTATTATTTGCCATCAGTTATGGATGTTCCATACACACCCAAGACGGTATATCAAGACGATTATGATAACAGGGAATTCATCAGCTTGGCAGCTCAGGCAGGTTAGGTGAAAGGTTACAGTAGATTTTTTTTCAAAAGTTGTTGGTTGATAATAGTCTTAAAACATTCCTGATAAGGTAATATATCAACACGATCCATGTTCATTGTTCAAGTACAGTCTAATAGAAAACAGATGAATTTATTTTATTGAGTTCTACTTATTTCAATTTTAATCCAACCTATTATTTCAACAGGACTAAAGATATCACCCAAAATTTTAGAGATAGTTCTGGATCTCATCAGACAAAATATCGATGTAAATGCAATATTTGAGATCATTAGAGCTTGCCAAGAAGATAACGACAGGAACAAAAAGTATGGCCGTGGTCCTGGAAAGACGTCATGAACTATGTGCAAAATGATATCAAGTGTAATGAATAAAGCCATACTATTACATTAGGTGTTCATTGGTGTTTTATTGTAAATAAGAATACAGGGTTTTCAAAAAGATAGTTTTCGAAAAACAGAACAGGCTATGACAGCATCTATCGTGGTTCTCCACAGTCTTCAGGCAATGGTGATGGTAATATGAACTCTAACATAAGTAAATTCCTAGTAAAGAGGTTATAGATTGATTTTTTCAAATATACCATGTCTATTGAATTTGTGCTTCAAATATGCCACTAGCACCAGGATAGTTTGTTTGTTCAACACTTGGACAGGTGCAATTATTTATTGCATATTGTCAATAATCATATTATGTTAATTCTCGTAGTGGATTTACGATATCATAAATCCACTACCAAAAGAATGAATGTAAAGCATTATCTAATGCTTTACATTCATTCTTTTGGTACTAAATTCTTTCTCTATCTCATTAAGCGGACTGAAAGAAGTTTTAAGTAATGCGGACACTTTGTTTGGAATAATCTTTCATATGAACTAAGACTAATTCAGACTTTAGAGTGATGTTAAATTTTTAATTAAGTCTGCCTTCAAAACATTAATCCTTAAAAGACCTTCCCAAATATAAAGCACACATATTACAGTAGTCTTGTGTTTTTCCACACTTTCGCTTTTGATAGGCAAAGTTAAATCTGTTAGATTTTGAACTATTGTTGCTATAAAGCGATGTATAAATGTTTTGTTATTATTATTATCATTCCAAATTAAAAGAAAAGTTATGAAAATTCTCACGTAACTTAGCTACCTAGTAGATAAGTTTGTTTGTATTTGAATTTATGTGTTTTATTTAATTCAGTATCATTGAATTTGATAATTGATGTATTCCAATTTTTAGGATTAGTTCTAACATTGCACTGTACACATTTCACAGAACATAAAAAACTTGGGGCTATTAGCTGTAAGGACACAACCACATGCAGGGAACTATAATAAGTATGAGGTTCTAACTACACTATACAAATTTGGGGCAGACGTTTGTCACATAGGTCTTGAAGCATTCATGAGACACTTATCCAAGGGTAAATAGACTATGAGATTTCAGGGCATACATTTGTCAAACGTATCTCGCAGTATTTGTTAAATTGTGTGGTATGATTAAATTAAAAGGCCCTTTTTCATTGTCTGTGTGTGTGGTGTCAGTGTGCTTGCGTTTTTTTTGTATAAAGGCTAGATTACCCCGTTTGTACATATAATTTGAGTGCAAGTGTCCCAAATCAGTAATGGTCCAAATTTCTGCATAGATACTGTTCATAGACCGAAGTTAGAACTGTTTATGCAATTCATATTTCTTTGCCGTTTCCCTATCCAACTGATAATTTGCTTAATTTGAAATATTACCAGTTTATGTACCTGAATAAGTGCAATACTCTAATGTGAGTCCGGGTGCTCTCTCGTCACGAGAGGCAGGTGCAGTGGTATTCCAGGACTCGACTTAAAAATTATCATGTGCTCCGAAATTTTAATGACAGTGGAAAAAATTAATTCATACTTTGCAGTTGTTTTAGTTTTTTAGATAGTTATGAAACACTTTTAATGCATCAATTCACATGCCATTGTCAATAAATATCAAGGTAAAAGCCACCTTTAAACTAAGCTTAATCTACTTCAAGCTTTAATTTCTCAAGTTTGATAAATCTGACTCAGACGATGGTACTGGGAAAATCAAATAAGACACTGAAGGGGCTCCTAGAAGATTCTAGATCTTTTAACAGACACCCTCCTCATTCAACCCTCAATCACGGTTTCACAGTCATTCGGCTGAGTCGACTGAATGCATAGGCAAATGCTCTTAGCGCACTCCTCTAGGATTGGTGGATCTGGGACTAGAACCCCCGATCTTCTGCATAGAAAGTCGGGGTAGATACCACTACACCACCAACCCATTTTTGTAACTTGCACTATTTAAATTAAACATTTAAAACAGCCCTTTTGCAGAAAGTCATGTTATGGGCAATTACGAAAACAGGATCACTGCTAAAAACCCTTGGAAGAGATTACATATTTGGCAATGGCACTCCTGCCACTAATCCTAATGTTATTAGTAAACCTTACATCGGTTAGTTTAAACATGGATGTAGCCGGTAGCTACATTGTAGCGGTTGTCGTTTATTACTTTGTTAATTTGGAGCTACCAAGCTCGAAAACAGTTTGGCATTTAGTGGTTTCAAATGGGGAGGGGACCTTTTTCAGGTCCTCATTTCGAGCAAGCTCGACTCCCAGAGATATGCATTGGTTGGTAACTGAGTAAAGAGTGTGTTATATTGTTGTGGGTGCTGACGGATCAACCAAGCTGAAAGGAGCAGATATTTGAACAGACACGTTTTCCACTGATAGTAAATTCAGAAAAATTCATGGGCCGGCACCGTGCTGATTCGGGTATGATCCGACAACACCGCATCGACTAGATGAGCGCTCTACCAATTCAGCTACCGGCCCTATATGTATTGTCTGTTAGAATATCTACTCCTTACACAACATGTAGCTTAGTTGATCCTTCGGCCCACCCACAACGGTATCTCATTTAATCATGAGGAGCTGCTAATTGGTATGCCTAATTTTTCAGACTATTCAACTCAGATGAAAACGCCCATCTCAACTGAAGAAATTTCATCCCAGAACACTTATGACCCCCCTGATAAAGTGAATGAAAGTCCAGATTTTGATGGTGGTCGTGGAAATCCAGAAAAATTTGAGGAAACTTCCTCTAACTGCAGTTGTCATGGTCAGTTCATTTAGATTTGAACTTGCACACATATTCTGCTTAGTAGTAGAATTATAGGTTCAAATAATAGGTTCTAATAGGTCATATTGAATTATCTTAAAGTTATAAGATGCCATTTCAAGGATTTTAATAGGTATATTTTAATACCTGTATATTTTGAGTACTATGAGTTATGACAAACTGGAAAGTAAAATTGATGTTGATTTTAATGCTATGTAAATTAAGTTAAGCATGTAATAAATGTTGGTATTTATCATTACTTCATTAAGAAAAAGGGTATTATTTGATGCAGATACCTACAACCCTTAAGTCTTCAAAAATCTAAATTTCTAAAATGAACGCCTGCATTTTTCAGATGTGTTAAACAAGATAAGCCTTGACAAAGATTTCACCAGATTCATAAATGATCCCACATTTCATTACAAAGTAACTGTTTGCATTGGGGAAGAGCGAATACTGTGTTCGGGAGTGTTACTTGCACAACAGAGCTCTGTCCTCGAGCAGAAATTTAGGGAAGATTGTGGTGTGTTAATATTTGAGGACATGATTGGTGTATGCAACAGCGATGCAGTCTTGCATGAGTGTGTTAGATTTATGCATGGAGCAAGCATTTCCATAACTCCAACGAATATTGAGGTCATTTTAAAGTTTGGCAGCTGGTACAAAGTTAAAGCTTTGACAGAAACTGCTTTGAACTGGATACTCAACAAACACCTTTGCAATGGTGTCTCAGTCATAAATGTTTTGCATTATATAAAACTATCTAACTGTTTGCATTCAGAGGAATGCACTAAACTGAAGCAAAACGTTTTTTCATTTTTAGAAAATGAATGTCATGATATCAGCTTTAAATTGGTACAAGAGTCCTATTCCGGCTACTTGCTAAACATAAATGGCTTTGACATAGCGAGAATAGCAGGTACAAAACCATTTGCAAGGTCAACCCTTTTTCCAGATTGGGTAGCCTTATCAGTTGAAAATAAAAGTTTTGTGCTTGAATATGCTTACCTGTTCGACTTCAAAAATATCTTTGACTCTGCTGATACTTTTTCTGCTTTCGTGGACCTATTCTCTTGGGAAGAATCATTGATGCACAATGCATCTGCTATTAAGTCAATCCTTGAGATACAAAGAAGTTTTCTTTCGGGAAGCAGCAAAGTAACTACGAAAGAGTCTGAGACAACTTTCTTAACAAACGATATCGCCAATACACGAGGTTCCGGCAGCTGTACTGATCTAGAGGCAGTTCCTGTTGCAAAACTGTCCCCCAATAATTCGAAGACCAATCCTGGCCTTTCTAAAGCTAAATCATGTACAAAGTCAAGTAACAGAGCAAAACAGTCTCTCAATATTAAAGCGAAGGCCAATCCTGCCCTCTCTAAAGCTGAACCATGTAACAAGTCAAGGAACAGTGAATTTGATAGATCAGATAACCTTGAAAGGTATACTAAATCTTCTGTATGGATTGGAAATGTACCCAAGTGTGTTACCGAAATCGAAATGAAAATGGTTTTTGAAAGATTTGGCATGATCGACCAAGTTGTTATAAAGCATTCTAGACATCCAGCGTTTGACTATGCATTCATTTACTTTGACTATGTTACATCAGCAAGAAGATTGCTGAGCCAGTCACGATATGAAACTTTTGAGTTGTATGGTGTTAAGCTGAAAATTGCTGAGCCTTATGACTGATTTAACTTATGAACTAAGATGATATATAATGAACTCTGAATCTATTTTAATTGATATTCATTCTATTTTGAAATCAGTATTTTATGATAATAGTATTTATAATAATAGTATTTCGTTATTCTTATCAAGTCATCAGATAAAGATAATCAAAAGTTAAATACAATTAAATAATGTTTTACCAGTAACAGTATTTTAGTTAATTTAAACTGTATTTTCCTACTGCATGGGAGTTTTTAATATTTCCTCTTACGTTTAATTTTAATTTGCCAAGTTTATATGACTAGGTTTTAATATTATATTGTACATTTTGCAGACAGAATTTCACGTTTTTAGTTATCATTGTAATTCAATTTATGATTTAGTATAAAATTATCAATCTACTATGCAAAAAAATGCTTTTCGGTTCTGTTATTCTACTTATTGAGCTATTGCTTGTGTAGAGTTCTTATTAACAATAAGTTCTTTTAAACTCTACAAGCGAATCCTACAACCCTTAGATAGAGTCTCATTATACCCGGTTATCTTGAATAAAGATTAGCTCCATGCCACCTCGAATAGTTACCAGATATAAATAACAATAGACCGCCAGCCTGTAGAAGCAAAACTGAGCAAACCCAATAACTGGCTTGTATGGCTCATGAATCTGATCCGGCCAAGACATGGCATTGCAACCATGCACTCTTCATTAACTATGGCCTATATAAGTATATAAGTATATATACGGCCTATACACGACCCATAGACAGCCTATTCAAGGCCTTTTATATTTAGCGTCTCATAAATCTTTTGAATATATTCATTTTATTGTTCCTAATATAGTTCGAAATTTTCTTAATCAATTGTGAAAGTCGCCCTTTTAGCAACTATTATTGCTCACCAAAGAGTTATTTCATCAGAAATGCCAAAGTTGGGCCTCGACAGGGATTTCACTAGATTTCTCAATGATCCCACTTTTCCGTACAGAGTAACAGTTTGTATCGGCGATGAACGTATTGTGTGTTCTGGGGCACTCCTTGCTCAGCAAAGTTCAGTTCTCGAGAAGAAGTTCCGAGCAGATGATGGCATTCTTATTTTCGAGGAGATGGTGGATGTGAAAAAAAGCAATAAGGTCCTGCTTAAGTGTATAGATTTTTTACACGGAGCTGACCTTACTTTTACCATTGATAATATTGAAATTGTCTTAAAATTTGCTAGCTGGTATAAAATCCTCAGTTTATTTGAGGAAGGCTTGATTTGGATCCAAAATCATTTGAACGATTCTCAGTCAGTTAAACTTGCCATGGATTGTTTGAGAATATCAAATTGCCTAAATGCTAATGAATCAATCAGACTTAAATCAGCTGTCAGGCAATTCATCAGATCTAACCAGGATATTGTAAGGATGAACATTGGAGATTATTTGAACTCCTCTGTGTCAGGGTATGACATTTCATTGATTGTTTCTGAAATACCATTACACAGTGGTGTTATCTTAAAGCAGTGGACAGCACTTTCTGCTCATAACAAGTCTTTCGTTACTGAGAATCACGATCTCTTTGATTTCATGAATATCTTTTCAAGTGCAGATGAATTTTCTGCTTTTGTTTCACATATTTCTACCGAAACTTCATCAGTGGAATCCGTTAAAATACTTTTGGAGATTCAAAAACGTTATTTCTCCCTTCAAAAAGTGCGGCAAAAAAATGAGTTGAGGATGGGATTAAACAGCTCCGTTCCCATTAAAAAATCGACAAATTTTGTCTTTACTGAATCCAACTCATTGAGGGTCATTATAAAAAATGTGCCCAATAGTGCAACAGAAGCACGCTTAAGGGGTCTATTCAAGTCAGTTGGTAGAATCGATAATGTCAAAATGGACAGATCTGAGAAAACGGCTATTATTGCTTTTCAAGATTCTGCTTCAGTTTCGAGATTGATAAATAGTCATTGTAACTATTCAATGGATGGCTGCCATCTTCATGTTAGCCCCTATGATGATAGTGTGGGTTACGACTACAATTTGACCACTGTTTTTGTTGGGAATCTGCCAGCTTCTGCCACTCAAAAAGATCTTGTTCAGTTGTTCAAATTCGCCGGAAGAGTCACAGATATAGAATGGAACCCTAAAGATTGTTTTGCTATCTTGTATTTTGTGGACACACTTTCTGCCAACAATCTGTTAAATTGTGGACGGAGGTTCATGCTAAATGGCAATGTTTTGAAAATTGACGAATGTGAAGAAGTCAGTACACAAGAAGCTGCCTGTGAGGAGGACACTGTGTATGTTGGAAACATTCCTCATAATGCCTCAAAATCCGACTTGAAGACCCTTTTCTCTGTATTTGGAAAAATTGCTCAAGTCACTCTAAAATCGAACAGAGATAGCACATATCGATATGCATTTATAGTATTTGAGCATTCAGATTCTTCAATTGCTTTGCTAAGGAGTAGTCGGACAAGACAGTTTACTTTTCAGGGACACAATTTAAAAATTGCAAAAAAGGAAAATAAAAGGTAAGTTGCAAAGAGTATGGAAAGAACTCCAGAGTCCAGTTGCAACATTCGAGGTGAAATGTTTAGTTGTCAGTTGATCAGTTGCCAAGCTCAAAATTTAGACAGGTATTACTAACTATCAACCCGCAATTGTTTGAAAATAATACAACCACATCAGAGCAAATTTTGGGCCAACGATTCTAGCATTTAATGGTAAATGAATTTTGCAAATTTGAGGTGGATATCATTTATAATTTAATAAATTATTTGTTTTCTTTTTAGCATTGTAATAGTCTGTATTTAATGTATCCGTAAGTTTTTTTTGATAATATTAATTTAGACAACCTAAAAACAAGCTTGTTAATGAGTTGATGTCAACGTAATTTAAATTATTAGCATTCCTAGAACTTATTTGATAGTTTACTGAGTTATTTGTACTGTAAAAATAAATGTAATATTTCGTTTAAATTTTAGAGTTTTTACTTTAAGTGGAAATGCCATTTTAATCTTAAAATAAAAGAAACATTATGTTGCCAGTTTTTAAGTTGTGTTTTGATTATACTTGCCTCAAACAAACTGTACCAAAAATTACTGTACCATAAAAAATTGTCAAATTGTACATTATGTATGTTACCAAAATGTTGATCTTCATCAGTAATTATGACTTCTTAAATTTCTCTAGAAGCTCTTGAGGGTGATGAGTTTCTTTTTTCAACACGTCAAAATGTTCGTTTCTTCAAAATGTCAAAAACAAATAAGTTGTAGCCATAATTTATTATCCATTTTCCCGTTGCACCATGAAAGTTCTGCAGTTTTCCTTTAGACTTCAATCTAATTATTACAAAAAGCTAAATTTATTAATTTCGTTGCAGCTTAAGGTGGACCGAAATTGCATTATGTAATGGTGCTCAAAAAGTTAAATCTCGCCAGAGACTTCACCAGATTCTTAAACGACCCAACATTCCCCTACAAAGTGACTGTTTGTATTGCAGGTGAGCGTATACTGTGTTCTGGAGCACTACTTGCTCAGCAAAGTTCAGTCCTCGAAAAAAAATTGAGGGAAGATGATGGTGTCCTAATGTTTAAAGAAATGTTAGACGTTGATGGAAAGGCCGAGGGCCTACATAAATGCCTTCATTTTTTGCATGGGGCTGATGTTTTAATACTTAGATAGGTACCTAAATGGTGAAAAAGTTGACAAATGAAACCAAGTTTGAGTCAATAGGACCTTGTGTTCTCGAGATAGAGGCCAAAACGAGGGTAAATGTTATCATTTTGGTGTGGCATGGAAAATAAATTTCTGTAGATTACCCTCAATAAGTCCAAAAGTAAATGAAAAAGGAATTCCTAATGTTGTTTACTTACTTTGTGGTACTTTTGAGGTCAATAATTACAAATTTCAAACTCAAAGTTACCCTCACTCTTAATCCAAGCCAAATTGTGTCTTGTACCAGCACACACATGGAGATGGTCACCCGAAGAAAAGTTTGAGGTCTGTGCAATAGTCATTTTGGACACAAAATGTGGCCAATATGAGGATAATTGTGACGTTTTGAACCATTTGCTGTTAATAATGACTATATTTTTATCCTCATTTGAGAGTAGGCTTCATAATTGGAAATTGGATCTCATATATTATAATTAACTGCAATAGTTAGAAAAAAGTTCATAGGTCATATCAGTGAAAGAATTATCCTCCTAGTACTGTACTGACAGTCCATTTTAGGTGCAAAAATTGATGTTATCCTCAAGTAAACTCATGAAATGTCATTTTGAGTCCAATTTTTGGCCTCTAAATGGTCTGTTGAGCGAACACTGGCCATTATATGTATATTACATATACATTCTGCATTCGATTGGTCCAGCCAGTAAAGTCATTGTTACCCTTAAATTCTAATTTTACGACACAAGACTCTAAACTGAAGTTGACGACGATTAACACATGTTGATTGAAAGCTTCTCCAAAATCAAAACTCGTATCTTTTTATGTCTATCAACCCCCCTACAAATAAACTGAAGTTCATCGATAAATCGTTTTTGAATAGAAGCCACATTAGCTCCTTCGGTCGAATTTACAAGAAGAGTTTGATTTTGGACAGAAACAAGCTTTTTTGACCATAGGGAGCTTTTGCTGGAAATATTTGTTTCAATGCTTTTGCTGGAAATATTTGTTTCAATGCCAGACACCTCGAAAATTTTGACTATCATCGTAATCTGCTGAGTTAAAGTTCAGTCAAAAATTTTATGTATTTTTCTTCTATTAATGCTATTTCAAAACCGCACTTATATTGTTATTAACTCAAGATTATACTCAAAGGTCGACAAATACTTACACTTTCAGCTATGTCAAAAAGACTAAGTTTCAAAAGCGACTTTTCCAGATTTCTTAACGACCCCACTTTTCCCTACAAAGTGACAGTTTGTATTGGGGATGAACGTATTCTCTGTTCTGGAGCACTTCTTGCTCAGCAAAGTTCAGTTCTCGAGAAGAAGTTCCGAGAAGATGATGGAATTTTATTGTTTGACGAGTTCCTGGATGCGGAGAAGATTGGCGAACCCCTTAAGGATTGTCTGCGGTTTCTACATGGGGCAGACCTATCATTTTCAGAGGATAATTTTGAAGTTATTTTGAAGTTTGCTAGTTTTTACAAAGTAAAAGATCTGTTTGCTGCTACTTTTTCGTGGATGAAAAGGACCTTAAAAAATATTTCAGGAGTTTCAGGTGTTGTTATAATCCTGAAATACCTAAAAATATCGCGGTTTCTTCAAAGTGCAGATTCCAAGAAACTAAAAAATTGTGTTTTCTCGTACCTTCAGAGCTCAGGGCACAACCTTAAAATTGAAAGTGAGGATGGATACAAACATGATGTTATCTACCCTTATTTAGTTGACTTGTCAGGGTATGATGTTTCCGAGTTGATAAAGAATGAGCCATTTGACTCAAATTTTTTGGTTGATTGGGTATCTTTATCCTCTGCAAACAAAAAATTTTTGCTGGACCATCCTGCCCTATTTTACTTGGAAAATGTTTTTAGAGACGAAAATGACTTTTCTAAATTCATGACTATTTTTTCTGAGGATGAATCATTTATATCCCAGTTTAATATGGGGCAATTACTGAAAATACAGAAAGATTATTTTTTAACTAAGAATGCCAGTGTGAGTGGCGAAACCTCACACAATACAAGTGTACCAGAAAAGACCAGCCCAAAACATAGAAATGGTCAAAGTTCCAGGGGGAAGGCCGAAAACTTTGTTCCTCTGACCCATCGTAGTCGATTTGTGAGTGGGTCTAAAAAAGTAAAAAATGTCATTCCAACATTCACCAATCTCCAATTGGAACCAAAGGCATGCAACTCAGGAGTCAACCAAAACTGTTATTCCTCTTCAAACAGCAAAAAGAGTGCTGCTCACACTCTGAATTCATATTGGGAAATGTTACAGCGGTTCGACTATAGCTCATCTGTCTGGGTAGGAAATCTCCCAGAAGCTATCAACAGAGGTGAAATAATTAATGTTTTTGGTAAGTTTGGAGCGGTAGTAAGTGTCACCATAAAAGATAATCCCTCGGGCTATGAGAAATATGCCTTCATTGAATTTGGTAATAAATCAATTGCACAGAATCTTCTTCTGAATGCTAAGTACAATCAGTTTCAGATTAGGGGACACCGTTTGAAAATTGCTGCTCGCAGAAAGATCCTGTAAGATCTCAGATTAACTAAAAATCTTACTTAAAGTCAGATTACAATATTTATGAATCAACAAATTAGTTAATTGTGGTTTTTAATTTCATTGCAGTATTAGCTATTTATTTCCCTTATTGTAATGCAAACGGCTATTCTCCGGGTCTCGAATAGCTTGAAATTTGTAACTTTTAAGCAACTGCAGCTTATCCAATTCTGATACATCCAGCTTAAGTCACCCCTGCAGAAAAGGTCGATTTGAGGTGCCCTTGGAACATAAAGAACTGAAAGCAAACTAAAGAATTTTTTTTGAAAATTGGCGCACAAAAATTTTCAAAGGAAAATCAAAGTGTCATACAACTTTGAAACCTAACTAAATGAATTTTTCTCAAATTTTAGTTTGGTAATTGGTTCTTTATGAAAAAAATATACAAAGGAAATCAAAGTGTCATACAACTTTGAAACCTAACT
>JH154993.1:16370-57454 GCA_000226015.1 Mnemiopsis leidyi | reverse complement strand
ATATATATATATATAACATCGTTTTATTAAAAAAATCCCTTACTAATAGAACAAGAATTGCGGCCGCTTTAATTGTGTCAGGCGACCGCTGAATTTCCCGTATCATGCCGTCGCTTACTGTCATTAAACTTTGCGAAATGAGGAATGAAAAAAGACAACCTCGTACCAGACATAACTTCGGTTAGTTATTATTGTTCTGCATCGGCAAGTGTAAATGCAGACGCGCGAATTAATGCAGCCGTTTGATGCAGCCATGTTTGAAAATTTGCACGCGCAAAGTTTGAACACAATTGTGCGTTCTTTGCATAGTTTGTTTCAAATATCTTAACTCTGCATGACGTCGTCATTATTGTATTGTATGTGCTGCCTTCATAATTTATTCATACTGCGTTGTTTTTACGCTTTTGGCGTTTCATGAATTAGTCGTTCAAAATATTTGTTCGGAGCTTTGTTCGTGTTACATTCATTTCTTAATCTGACATCTGTCATTCGACAAAAGTCAGTTAAACTTAAGTTTAAAAGAATTTTGATCGACTTTACTTTTACTTGTTGTTCTTTGATCGTACATCTTGTTGCAGTTGTTCCAAGGCAATTATGTATACATTTCATAATCATGATGATGCATTGATGCAGATGTCAAATCCATTATGCTATGCGGCCTCAGGCAGTTAAAACCTATAATGTAGTTGTATACATATTTGCATTTGATAAAGGAGCGTGCGCGCGGACGTGCGCGCAGACGTACGGACGGACACTTTTTGAGCTAATATTCCAAAATACCCCGATTTACGCTGTCGATCGCCAACCCTTGTTTTGTACTTTTTGTGCACGTGCACAAAACGTATCAACACAATCTTGCCATTTGGGCCCTTCGGGCCCAAATGGCAAGATACGGGAAAAAATTTAACATTTTAAACAAATTCTATGATCAATCCTAATTTTTTGGAAGCCGGAGGGCTTGACCAAAACTGAAACCAGAAGGAAAAGGAGGAGTAAAATAATTGACTGTAGGTACATAGCCGACTGTCGGAAGATAGTAATGGCTAACCTAGACTACTGGGAGGAATTACTACCACATCACTACCGAGGAACCACCACTTCAAGTCATTCGTCCGAGTACATTGTGAAGTTCTTCGACACGATTGCCGCCTTGATGAGCAGACACCTGTGCGGCATGTTGTACACATTTTTCAAGGAAATTGCAGAGTTCTTATCGAGATACGAGAACGGGAATGTGTATGTTAACAATGCAGGTCAGGGTGGCGTAGCCGGATTTCCTTCTGGAGAGGAGAAGTGGAGTAACCCTCTTGTCAAAGTTGAGGTGAGTGGTGTTGTTAGTTCTACATGTTTTAGTCTGGTAAAAGTAAAGTGTTGTTACATTAGTTTTTAAGGGTTTAGTCACGAAGAATACTTAGGATACCAACCGGTTGCAATTCGCACTGACAATCCAAATAGCGGATGCTTTAGGCTAGGAGAGAAATTTAAATTCCAAATTTATTTTCCAATAATCAGGTGGACATTGTTGACGGTCAAATATTGTTCAATCCGCCCCTTGAAACTGTTTACCCTGTGCTGGAGACATTTGTCGATGACATAATGGACATTATAGCTCAGATACCTTGTCTGCAGAAGAGCATCTTCCCAAACAACCGCTCCAACGCTAAACTTAAATCCGTAAGTTACTATCTGTGTGGACTGTGGGACTTGAACTTTGATTTTCATGAGCCTTAATTTGAGATTTTCTATTTTATTACTCATGAATTCTTGACGAATCGAAATCATTTAAGACGTTGTCCTGAAGATTAAAGCAGCATATTTCCCTAGATCAACAGAATGAACTACTACTACATTGAGCTTGTGATGCGAATGCAGCTAGTTATTGAACACAACTTTGATGGTCCATTTAAACTTATACAGGTAATAAAACAGCAGGCACTGTTTCAGTTCAAACATACTTATTTCAATCAGAATTAGAAAAACGATATATATGTTACAATTATATACGGTTTAGCTATTGACTACTAGCACAACAATTTTGTTGTGAACATAAGGAGGGACCATTGCAAAAAATTATTTAGGTAAGTGAAAGAGACCTCACTAGCTGATTTCGGCTAAAAAATACGTTTGCCGAGGTCAAAAATAGTTTTAAATGGAAGATGTTTGTCGATGTTATACCCGACTCGAGCACGCTCACTGATCGCAGCTTTGCTGCTCTCCAGCGTTTCGTAAGAGCGTTAGACGGATATATCCGCATTTTGACGAGATGATATCCGGATATCATCTCGTCAAAATGCGTTACAGAATAATAGATGTAAACAAGTGACAAAATGTGGTAAATTAGAAATGTATCGGATATCCGATTTTAAGCTCGAAACTGGAACACAGGGGTCAAATATTGTGTGCATGTGAGAGGTGACCTAATATCTATCATTTGAACAGGTGTTCGACGATTTACTGAAGTTTGTTGACGGTAAAGAAGAACGTGTGGTCCAGCAAGTTGTTCAAGATTCTTATTGTTTGGTGTCATTTGAGGAGAAGATATTGTCCTTACGGGAAACACGTATGAAGATAGCTAGGATGCCAGAGTATGTTCCAGAGATACACCTCTTTAAGTGATCTGTTTTTCTATTTTGCTGTTTTTCCAGGGAACTTTTTATGGAATGTAGAATATTGTAGTATTTCAAGTCGTTAAAGCATGGGACAAGAACACCTAAGGGTTTGGCAGTTAGCCCGGGCCGAATAAAGTCTAAACACAGAAGAATCGTAAGGAAGATGGGAACAAACTAGATTCAATCCATATTACATAACACATTGCAGATCGGTTAATCTGAATCTGATCCACCTGGACCTAACTCCAGCCCAAAAGAGACTGTCAGATGGAGTAAACGATCTGATGGCCACCATAACTGACTATGTCCTTCATGGTAGATCAATAGATCATTCATATATCTATTATCTAACTTTCTATAGCTTTCTATAGATAATCATGACAATGTTTTGAATTTTTATAGCAACGCACACGAAAAATTACTTAAATGAAAGCTTGTAAGGGAATATGTTTCAATTTAAAAGTACGTTAGCCGTATCAAAATCTTGTAGGAAATCGTTTACCAAAAAGATACGTCGTAGTTTAGACGAGATATATATCCTAGGTAACCGATTGTATCAGAAAGAGATCTGCCGGAGTTTTGACGAGATATCAGAAACAGTACTTCTTCCCACCCAGACGACTCAGGAATTGATTGAACTGAATCAGTACGTTCAGAAAACAGAAGAGGTAGTGTTTAAGGAACTGGAGACCAAGCTGTTGGAAGCAGAGAAAAATGTGCTGTTCCTTCTAGAGTGAGTACTGGGATCTTCTTGTTCTTTTCTCTCTTAAAAGTTCTTTTTTTCATTTTTTCTTTATTTTTAGTGTTAGGCAGCTGCAGTATTATAGTATTTATAGTGCAATATACTGGGCAATTGTCTATCAATAACTTGTTTGACTGCAGCACTTGCACTGTCAAACCTTTATGGTAACAACCAAGATCTAACAGCCGCTCTGTATTATTGGCATTTATTGTACCGCAGCTCATCTGCAAATTAACCTCTTTGATTTATCGTTTTGTTTTATACTCACTTTATCTACATAGTTGAATCTAACGCGGGGCTCTAATATAAAACAGCCGTTGAGTGGCGATCTAACGTTAATCTAAATCCTAGGTACAGCGATCTTAACGAGGAAGACTTCAAGCTACACTCGATAACATTCGGCTGGCCAGCCAGGATCAAGCCTATCATCCAGCTCAGTCGGAACAGACTTAGCCACAAGAAGGATTTGGCTAACACCGAACTTCGGGAACGAATCAAACTTTTTGAGCAACATGTGACGAAATGGTTGGATTTTTATTTTCAATCTTTCTGCCTTCTATCGCATATTGTTTTGAGACCTTCTTATCAGTGAAGTCTCAAATTCTTCGTGAACGAAATCTGTCAATGCGTATTTTTTAGCTGCCTGCTGATGTTCAAATAGCTTTCAAACAAACGAATCTACAGGAGTATAGTGGCGGAGGATATAAAAGAGTTAGACTTCTCCAATAACAAAGCGATAGAGGATATCGACAGGAACGTGGAGCAGTTTAGCAATCTCCACAGCGACTTGGACGGAGGGCGAAACGAACTGGATGAGGTGCAGTTTTTGTTAGCTGTCTTGCATTTTTCATGCTTTAATTCATTTTCTTAAATTGACGATACGAAATTAAATACGTATGTATTTCCAAGTAAACACGTACGTATTTTATTTTTAGATACGTAAAGAGCAGAGTCTGCTCGGAAGAGAACCTTTAAACGGACAAGCCCTAGAAGGAATCTTCATCGATATTGGTTTGTTACCTTACGTTTTATTCCACTGTCAAGCGCTGCAATTTTGTAAATTAAATTTTGACATTTTCAATCACGTGATATTTAAAATCACGTAAAATTGAGTTTTTACTATAGAACTTTGTTTTATTGACAAAGTACGAACTAAGATATGCAGTTGAAACCTTTCAGAACCATTTGAAACGTTCTGGGGAGTGGCTGCCCAGGCAATGAAGAAGATGGAAGTCTGGATGTTTGGACCATTCTTAAAACTTAATTATGTGACTTTGGAAGAGGTAATCACTAATCATATCATGCATTTTAGGCCCATGCAATGTTAGATATGCAAAATGTACAACTTTTGTCAGAAATCAGTCATATAGTTTGAATTATTCTATTCTTAAACTTTAATCTCTGTTAGAGGTAATCCACCGTTATTGTGCAAAGTTTCTGTCAGTATCTCGACTATTAAATCAAAAACCCTACATGGACACTTCTGTTTACTGTAGAATGTCACCTATCACATTTATACTTTCCTCAACGCCTTTATTTCCAGGAACTCAACGAGCTCTACAGAGCCACCTTTAAAGTTGTCAAAATGTTCCACGACAATCCAGTGCCGAAAAGATGTGCTGAAAACATCCTCAATCGCCTTACCAAGTTTAAGGTAGCCGTTTGCTGTCAAAGCCTAAACCGTATTTTATCTAACCAAATATGTCTGCAAATTCTGAATGCTTCCAATAGTCAAATTCTGTATTATCAGTATTTATCTCAATCTTGCTTGATGGTATTCAGATTTGTTTTAGAGAAGCCTAAAGATAGGCCAAGCTTTTTTTCAGAAGCAACGTGAAAATAAACAGATGGCTTCGGATTATCCTGGAATTTGCTATATATATATATAATTCTGGAGTCTAGCTACACTGTTATTTTAGAATTCACAGATTTACGTCTGACAAACCTTCTCTCCCAGGACCACTTGCGGCTACTATCTGTGATATGTAATCCGGGGATGGTAAACAGACATTGGTTACAGATAGCTGACTTGTTTCAAGGGGATCAGGAGTTTGTGATCGACACCGCCTCTTCTCTCTCCGTCATGATAGACATGAAACTCAATGATAAAATAGAGAGGTTAGAAGAGATCAGTACAGCTGCTACAAAAGAGCACACTCTGGAAACCAACCTCAGTAAGATGCAGGAAGAGTGGAAGGAGATGGTATTTACTTTCCTCCCCTACAGAGATACAGGGACTTATATCATCTCTGCTCTCGACGAAATCCAGGTTATTTCCGTAATTTTGCCCGTGCTTAAAACTGATGAAAAATTAAGGCGATCGGAGACCCAAAAATTTAAAATTTTTCAAATTTTACTTGTAATTCTTACAGACGCTTCTGGACGATCATATCGTGAAGACTCAGACAATGAAGGGATCGCCATTCATCAAGCCCCTGGAAGCAGAATGCAATCACTGGGAGAAAACTTTGATAACAGTACAGGTTAGATAATGAGCAAGTTCTACGATAAGTTTCTTCAGAGCTGAGTGCTGGGTATAGCTCTTTGACTCATTTAATTTAAGAGCATCAAGGATTTATTTCATCTTCAACATATTTCACGATTCCCTGCCTTTTAAATCACAAGAATTAGCCGAAAAAGGGTTTGAAATAATCACTTTCTCACTTAATTCATACCCTATCACAGGATATCATTGACGAGGCATTAAAGTGTCAAGCCACCTGGCTGTATCTAGAACCTATCTTCTCGAGTGAGGACATCATGCAGCAGATGCCGAGGGAAGGCAGATCCTTCTGTTTGGTCGACAAAAACTGGAAACAAATCATGGCTAAGGCTGTCGTGAGTTACTATTCATTATTTATTTGCTCACTTTAAAGACGAAACATTCGTTCGCACTTCATTTTATGCCTTCTTAGCTGTCTTTCGGGGATTGAAAGTTTCTAGTAAATTCACTATCTGTTGATTTAGATTTATACAATTTCTAGATTGATCCCCGCGTTTTGACCGTTACAAAGATAGAGAAAGTTGTGGATGACTTGAAACACAATAATAATCTTCTCGAGGATATCCTCAAAGGACTGAACAACTATCTTGAGGTGATTGATCCTTGAATTTATTTACAGAGACATTCGGTTAAATTTTTACTTCATTTCTTCCCTTGTCACTGGTTGTTTTGAATGTATCGATGTCAGTAAGCGCATTCCAAAGCGATATCCTGATCTATTCTGCGCGAATTCATTATAGCTACAATGAGCTTTTAAACAAGCAAATCCGAGTAACAGTACAATTCCGTTTTAGGTAAAGCGGCTCTACTTCGCCCGGTTCTTCTTTCTATCAAACGACGAACTGCTGGAAATATTGTCTGAGACAAAAGATCCAACCAGAGTTCAACCTCATATGAAGAAGTGTTTTGAGGGAATTGCCAAGTTAGAGTTTGATGAACAAAGGGTAGGACAATTTTGATTAGTCCTTCAGGTTTTACTATTCACTCTTACTTTTACTTTATGATAAAAATCAAACTCCACAAAACATGAAAAGTTTCTTATTTTGATTTGTCGACCATTTTAAATTTTCCAATCTTCAGATAATAACGGGGATGATATCAAGTGAAAGCGAACTGGTCCGACTCTCCAAAGTTATCAACCCCCACTTAGCTAAGGGTTGTGTCGAAAAGTGGCTACTTGAGGTAGTTAGGTCTTTTTCTTAATCTTCAGTCTGGCGGCTGTTTTTTTAATGATAAAACTAGTGTGATCTAATATGAACAAGTTGGGTGATTTTCGGTCAACTTAAATAGTGGACTTAGTTCTGACTTCTGATAAATACTTCATTTGTTGTGTGTGTTGAAAATGACAATCTACTACTATCCCTAACATCTGCTATAACTACCAACTAACAACTGTTGTTACTACACCTCTCCCAGGTCGAGAACGGTATGAAGCAGTGTCTGAAAGACATTGGAGAGAAAGCCATCAAGGCGTACAGCAAGACAGTCAGAGAACAGTGGGTGTTGGATTGGCCTGGACAGATAGTGTTGAGTGGGAGTCAGACCCACTGGACTGCTGAGGTTTCGGCTGCCATCTCTGAAGGTACCCACGATCGTTAGCGTTGATAACATTAACACGTAAACTTTTGTTTTTCAAAAAAAGTCTGAGAGGATACTGGATCTGGAGGAATGTTGAAAATATATAGCATAAAGATGATAAATCAATCCAAATTGATCGAAAATCCAACAAAACGACTCAACTTTTCAACTGCTCCCAGGAAAAGTAGGAGAGTACCTAGAAAAGTGTAACGGTCAGATAAACCTTATTGTGGCCATGGTCCGAGGTAAACTACCGGCCATGTCACGGATCACGCTGGGTGCTCTGATCGTCATTGACGTGCACGCCAGAGATGTTGTAGAGAGTTTCCATAAGAATCAGGTGTCGTGTGTTACCGACTTTCAGTGGATCAGCCAACTCAGATATTACTTGGAGGTATCGTAGATTTTGTTTAGATTAAATGAATTTTTATTGTCATACTTTTTAGCGAAGCTAAAGCCGGAAAACTGGTTTGTTTATTTAAAAACTACTACAACTTATGTTTTCAGGGATCCGACCTAAACGTCAGGATGATAACTACTACAATTGTTTACGGTAATGAATACCTGGGAAATTCACCTCGACTTGTCATTACTCCTCTTACTGACAGGTTCGCTTTTTTCTTTAAGTTCATATGTATTTCCTTTCGACGGTTTTTGTGGTGATACAACTCAAGATCGCTCAATCACCTAAAGATTGAATTTTTTGAGGGTCTGATAGAAAAATGTTGAAAATTGCCTGGTTGTAAGATATCACACTGTAAATACTCTGTTTTATACTAGTGGGTGCTATCAGACTGAAACTTTGTCCCTGTAGGTGCTATCGCACACTGATGGGTGCTATCAAACTGACGCTTGGCGGGGCACCAGAGGGACCTGCTGGAACCGGAAAAACTGAAACCAGCAAAGGTATAGACACTTAACTTGAACTTGTAGGGGGGTTGATAGACATAAATAGATACGAGTTTTGATTTTGGAGAAGCTTTCAATAAACATGTGTTAATCGTCGTCAACTTGAAGTAAATATATAAATAGGTAAGATTTACTAGACCTCTTACCTCGTGGTAAAGATTCAACTTAACTTCATTGACGCAGTGTTGAGGTTTTCTCTTACAAATTCTTTGTCTGTTCGGCCAGCGGCTGCTTAAATGTTTAATCATGGCTGAGCTGCTTATTTTGTGCTGGTGATTACCGATCTTGCAAATTTTCATTTAATTTGTAATAACTTTTAAAAACCTATATTCACGTAATTGCAAGAAATGTAAATTGGACAATTTTAACTCTTAATAATATTGCTAGTCCATAACATTTGGTCAAAACCATGGCCTCAGATTTGGCAAAAGCGGTAGCGAAGCAGTGTGTAGTTTTCAACTGTTCGGATGGTCTTGACTACAAAGCAATGGGCAAGTTCTTCAAGGGTCTAGCTCAAGCTGGTGCCTGGGCCTGTTTTGACGAATTCAACAGAATTGAACTCGAAGTATTGTCCGTCGTCGCTCAGCAGGTGAATCGTACTGAGTGTATGAGTCTAAAAAACCTTTCTTGCTAAAACTCAGACCTAGAATAATTGATAAGAAAGTAATTAAATAAGTAATGTTAGATGTCGCATACATAATCATGTCCTATTAATTAGGATTTGAATCAACCAATACTTTGTATCCCTCCCCGTGATTGAAGGCTACAAGATAGGGGGTTGAAACCCTGCTCCTAAGTCACGTGATAGCAGCTAACAAGATACTCCAATAACAGATCCAGTGTATCCAGCTGGCTATATGCAGTAAACTGAAAGTGTTTGTGTTCGAAGGAACAAACCTGACTCTGGACCCGACTTGCACCATGTTTATTACCATGAACCCTGGTTACGCTGGCAGATCGGAGCTACCCGACAATCTCAAGGTTTGTTTGTTTGGACTGTCAGACAGTTATCTGACAGTTAATGGTAAGGGTAGGTACATGAAGTTGGAAATATCTTTTGAACGAATGTGGAGAATATTAAACATATATTCTTTTTTCCAGTCATGGATAAACTTAGGTTTTTAAATTCAGCGTAATGGTTTTCGTTGTCATAAAGTTTTCATTATCCTTATTTGATCTTAAAATGTAAATCACGAAGTTGAGTGCACGATTACCCTGTGTTTGGTTTGAGTTATAAAGTAACAAATCAAAAATTAAGTTGAACATATATGTATACTTACGGTTTTGGTTGTAGATTAATCAGGGACAAATAACAAACAAAGTTCTACTCCTGTTCAGGTGCTGTTCAGGACAGTTGCCATGATGGTTCCAGACTACGGGCTTATTGGAGAGATCGTGCTGTACAGTGTTGGTTTTGTACAAGCTCGAGCTTTGTCCACTAAGATTGTCGCTACTTACAAGTTGTGTTCGGAGCAGCTGTCCTCTCAAAAACATTACGATTACGGGATGAGAGCAGTCAAGTCTGTACTCACTGCTGCCGGTCTGTTAGCATATTGTATTTTGTATTTTGTATGTCTCGAGTAGAGTTTTTTAGTTGTATTGTGATTCCCCGTACCTGTTATTATATGTCGTTTTCGGTCCATTAAAATTGCGTTTGATAAAATTAGGTAAGGCACAGTTTCGTTCTATTTCGGCACGATAACAAGGACGGTTCTTGTGGGGAGGTACCGCAAATCTGTTTTACACGTGAGACTGTAAGAGTGTTACTTGATTAGTGGAAGTGTCTACAAACCCCTTATTAGAAGATTGCCACCACATGTTAAACAAATTATGAACCAACACGAAACACATCCTCCATGCAGGAAATCTAAAACTCCAGTATCCTGATGAAGATGAAGCCATTCTCCTCCTCCGAGCTATACGAGATGTAAACCTGCCCAAGTTCCTTGCCCAAGATCTCCCTCTCTTTCAAGGTTTTCCGCTTATTTCATCATTCAACCTGCCTTAGATGTATTTTTTCTTTCTTACATGTTCTTGACATTTATCAAGACACTATCTCACTATAGCTGTACAGTGTACATGTAGTTGACTTCGCCCGGCGCTTTTTATTTAACAAGATATTGAAATTAATTTGATGAGCATTTCTAAAACAGCTGGGCGCTTATCGGAAAACTGACTATTTCTTCTTTCCAGGTATTATCGGTGATCTGTTCCCCGGTGTGACACTCCCTGAACCAGACTACAACGTCCTTAATTCTGCTCTTTTCGCTGTCATGGACAGGATGAATCTCAAAAATACTGAGTTCTTCCACTCGAAAATCATCCAGGTTTAGAAACATTAACGAATATTGCAATCAGTTCCAAATAGGGCAATTTTCAGAAATTGTAAGTAAAGTCGTATCAATTTTGTAACATTTAAATTGTCCAAACAGACAGCTAGCCAATTCCAGTATAGTATTCCATTCGACACTGCACTCATTGAAACCCCACAAACTCAGATATACGAGATGATGCTCGTTCGACACGGTTTCATGGTAGTGGGCGCCACCCTGGGCGGCAAAACGTCCACTCTGAAAGTTCTAGCGGGCGCGCTGGAGGAGTTACACAAGAACGGGCAAATGGAGGAGAATAAAGTGGGAATTCACATCATTAACCCCAAGAGTATTTCCATGTTTCAACTGTACGGCAACTTCGACCCTGTTTCACACGAGTGGACTGATGGTGTGCTACCTATACTCTACAGGGAACAAGTTAGTCTGTTGTGTGGGCTCAAGGAGCAGGACGCGATTTGTAGATCAAGAGCAGGAATGGGTGAAATTCTAGTTTTTTAAAATCCCTAAGATCACGTCTGGCCACACACTTATTTTATATTAGTGAGTATGTTGTGTGGTCTAGAAAAGATTCTTAGAGTAGTTACAGAAGTCTGTGTTGTGGCCTGCAACCGTGTAGTAAGTTGTAACGGTTTAACTCATGATAAAGTCTTATTTATCTAATTATGTATAATCTACTGTTTTCTGCATCAGGCATCATCCACGTTGCCCGACCGACAATGGCTTATATTTGACGGGCCTATAGACGCAGTCTGGATTGAGAACATGAACACCGTCCTGGATGACAACAAGAAACTCTGTCTAATGAGCGGTGAAATCATCCAGGTATACTATCAGCTATAATGGTTAATAATGAGCTTATGCATACGTGTAAGTGTGCGACTGTTCCCCCTAAAAATAATACTGAGTGACAGATATCAACAGATAACAACAAACCACACCAGATGAGCAGCAAACAGAGCATGATATTCGAGACAGCGGACCTGGAGCAAGCCTCCCCAGCAACAGTCAGTAGGTGTGGTATGGTCTACATGGAGCCTGCTGAGCTGGGCTGGGAACCCGTTCTCTCCAGCTATCTTACAGATCTTCAGGGCACTTTCAGTGATGAGGAGGTTTACATATTGCTTTAATACTTAACGTCCCTGTTTGCTTATCATACTTAGAATTTTTTTCGAATTACTTCTCTAAAATTTCTCTCGAAAAGCAATGACAAACCCGGTATGAATTTCAGTTGAAGACGATAAGGGCAGTGTTTGAGTGGCTGTTACCGCCCTGCTTGAAGATGGCCACTAGGAAACTAACTATGTTTGTACCACTCAGCATGATGCATCTCGCTAGGCAAACCATGACACTTTATAAGGTTCGAATTTAGGAAGTTCGTCTTGTTTACGTTATTGTGATGTAACTTTGAACTTTTATTTTTTAAATGAGACTCAAAAAGTAACACGGCAGATCAAGACGAACCCTGAAAACTTTTTATCGTTTGTTTATCAAAGAATTATAAATTCATTGTCAACTGCAGCTGGTCACTACAACGTTGATGGAGGAGAAGTCCAAGTTGTTTAAAGATTGGTCAGCTACAGCTCTTATCTTTTCTGTACTCTGGAGTATTGGGGGATGTCTGCCCCTCGACTCCAGGATCAGGTATAAAGGATACACTTAGAGGTACAGCCTCTTTTCTAATTTAGATTGCTATAACTAGCTCGATTCTAATATGAAGTGAATGTGCTGTTTGTATATAGTTGGACAGTTCAGTCAACATATTATGGGAATCCTAAATTTACTTCAATTCTTCAGGTTTAGTGAAATGTTGCGAAACTTTTGTCTTGACAAAGAAACTCGCCCGGACGCCATCAAAATCGATAAAAACAATATCTATCCGGAAAAAGGTTCGTGAATTTAGTTATTCAACAACCAAGTTATTCAAACTTTCTTTTTGTTTTGATATTAATGATAGGAAACTTCTACAGCATAACTATACGGATACCTACAATTTCGATTTCGAATTTTTTCAAAGTGATTTGCTGTTTTGCTAAACTTGCATTATCACTAGTTTTTCATATCGTTAGCACTTACTCACTTAGCTTCCCAAATCCCAATCCTCCTGTTTAAAACTTTTCATATCACGTATGTCTTTCTAATTATCAATATTCACTCTAAGTTGGTAAGTTGACAAACAAACCGTAAAACCCCCAGGAACAGGTTTCGACTACCAGTTTCTTGTAGAAAACAAAACAGCCTGGCGACCCTGGCATGACGGCTCAAAGTTCTCTATCCCTGAAGACTGCTCCAATGTCTCCAGTGTGATTATCCCGACTAAGGAAACTCAAATAATCCGTTATTTCCTTGACTTATTCGTGAAGCACTCCCAACCTCTGCTAGTTGTTGGCCCTACAGGAACGGGAAAGTCGGCCGTATCCGTCAACTACCTTCTAGGATTAGACGAGAAGAAGTATTCCTCCAACATCATCAACTTTTCAGCTCAAACAACTTCTCAGCTGACCCAAGAGATGATCGTTTCAAAGCTAGACAAACGGAGGAAAGGAGTCATCGGACCAGCTGTCGGTAAACAGACGGTAGTATTTGTAGACGATCTGAACATGCCCATGAAACAAACATACGGAGCACAGCCCCCTATAGAACTGTTGAGACAACAGCAAGACCAAGGACACTGGTACCACCCCCAGGACAGTTCCAAGTTGTATCTGGAGGACGTGATCCTTCTTGCTGCCATGGGTCCACCCGGGGGCAGCAGAAACGATATAACTGCTCGGTGTACCCGCCATTTCAACGTTATTAGTGTTGATAGTTTCGGGGAGGACATATTTGCTATCATATTCGGCACCATAGTGGACTGGCACTTTTCCAAGGGATTCGCTTCCAACTGTCTGGTCACAGGACAGTTGACGGTCCCGGCCACAGCTAAACTCTTCAGGGGTATCTTACCAAAGTTCCTGCCCATCCCCTCTAAGTCACATTACCTGTTCAATCTGCGAGACTTTGCTCGGGTTATCGGCGGAATTCTCCTTCTCCCCGCTGGCCAATGTTCTGGCCCTGATGTTCTGATCCGACTGTGGTTACACGAGGTGTACCGGGTTTTCTACGACAGACTTACTGACAACGAGGACAGGGAGTGCTTTTTCGGCATGTGCAGTGATGTTATAAGTACGGTCTTCAAGAAGGACATTAACTCAATCCTGTCACACTGCTGCGAGCCTGGGTCCAACACCGTGATAGACGATGACGTCAGGAAAGTGATTTTTGGTAACTACAGCAATCCGTCCG
Organism: Mnemiopsis leidyi; assembly: GCA_000226015.1. Lineage (NCBI taxonomy): Eukaryota > Metazoa > Ctenophora > Tentaculata > Lobata > Bolinopsidae > Mnemiopsis > Mnemiopsis leidyi. Next base: position 43,498 of record JH154993.1, on the reverse strand, counting down.
GCAATAAAGTCTACTCTGAAATCCAAGATCTGGACACTCTTCAGGAAACGATAGAGGGTTACCTTGACGAGTATAACCAGATGAGCAAGACCCCCATGACCTTTGTGCCGTTCCGGTACGCGATCGAGCACGTGTCAAAGGTTGCGCGCGTGCTGTTGCAGCCCAACGGCCACGTGTTGCTGGCCGGGATTGGCGGGAGTGGTCGGTCGAGTGTGGCTAAGCTGGCCACCCACGTGGGAGATTACCAGCTGTTCCAGATCGAGATAAGTAAGAATTACACCGTACAAGATTGGAGGGGAGATTTGAGGTCTTTGTTGTTTAAGGCTGGTGCTGCGGGTGAACCAACTACATTCCTCTTCAATGATAACCAGGTTAGAAAATACGATTTTGTAACTGCTGTTACTTCATTTAAACCACTTATTGACAGGTCTGAACTTTTTTCTATCTCATGACATTAATCAAGATTAATTTAACTATCAACTTATTGTTTATTTGATCTACAAAATAATTGAGGTTGTTGCAGATAAAGTTTGACAGTATGTTGGAGGATATCAACATGTTGCTAAATGGAGCAGATATACCTAATCTTTATCCCGCCGATGAAAAAGCTATCGTCATAGAGAAGATACAAGCTTGGGTTACTAAAAACAACATACAGGTACCTTAGTGAACTTTGCATCATAAGCTAGGTACCAAGCTAACGGGGCAAACAGCTTTCCGCCGAAGTTGTAAGCCGATTAAAAACCTCTTCAGAGCTCTGTAAAACTGTTAAAAACCCGCTAAAAACCCCACTATTGCATTTACATTCCCCGAGAGACTATACTTGCTCAATTTTACCATCAGGTGGACTCAGCCCCAGCCAAGTTGTACGACCTGTTTCAACAGCGTATCAGAGACAACCTTCATCTGGTCTTAGTTTTCAGCAGCATCGGAGATGATTTCCGGACTAGACTTAGGAAATTTCCCTCTCTCATTAACTGCTGCACCATCGATTGGTAAGTGAAATAATCGATTAATTAAAATATTCACACTTTCTTTTGATTTCCTTTCCATGGAAACCGGAAATTTTTCGTATTAAGTCTAATCAAAGTCGAACAAAAAAGAAATGTTAGATAACCAACGGGTAAAACAAAATAACAGTTAAAAGAAAAACAAATAGGATATATATTATATATCACAAGAAACTAGATGCACTGTGAGGGACCAGCTCGAGAAGTCATATCATCCCCACTCTCCACATCTTCAGCTGAGTCCATATCATCATGACCAACTCTAACACCACCTCCCCCACTCTTATCCGTGTCCATGATAGGACGACTTGAACTGTACTCGCTCAATATACTAGAAATCATCCTGGAGAAGAACTGAGACGTTAGAGTGTAGGTCAGGGGGTTGACTATCACTGAGAAGTAGTAGAAGAGATAGGTAAAGACAAATATTTGTCGGGAGACTTGACCACGGTAGTAGGAAGACACGACCATGAAGGGGAGCCAGCAAGCACAGTAGAAAACTGTGACAAAACAGCCCCGTTTAGCAAGCCTGCCTACACCCGCTACTTGATACTTGTAGTGGAAATATCCGACGGTCAGGTACATCAGTCCGCAGAGGATGGTTGGTAGGTAGAAGAACAAGACGGACTGTGACGTCATGTAGGCGGGGTGGGCGGTACCTGTGAAGTCGCATCTGCCTGATTTGTTACTGTATCTAATGTAGAAACTATCGGAAGTCACGTGACCTTTGACGGTAAAGGAGGCGAGGAAGATAAAGGGGATCAGCCAGGAGATTGAACATAGTTTTATCATTAGTCCCATCGTGCAACGTTGAAATCCCCGAACTGAAATTAAAGAAATGGTTATGGAAAGGTCCGAGGCGAGAAACAATAAAATGGATGCAATTTTATTGCCATCTTAAACGACTGACAAGGTAGGCATAAAAAGCTGAAAAAAATTATTCTCCATGTTATGAACAAGCTACCTGTGACTAGTAAGATCGAAAGTGTTATTGGTACAATCACCAGTAGATCAACTTTAGAAAAATATGACACCAAATAGGTGGTGACGACGCAGAAACCCCGGTTTTCAAATAGTTTCTGTATGAACAATCCTGAAAAATTTTGATTTTGTAGGTATCAGATCAGAATTCAGATCCAATGAATAAATATAAATTCTCAAAATCAAAGCGCTTAAAATTGAGCTTAAATTTTAAGAAATACCAAATAGGTACCTGGGCCTCTTATCACACAGGCAACCAAGGAGAAAGCCAGATTAGAAATTGCAAGGTTGATATAAACAAGTTTCTGAGCAATTATTTTCTTTTTCTGAAGACTGTGCAAGAGGAAAGCTAGAAGGAATGTGTTGAGAAACACGCCAATCGCTCCTGAAAAATCGTTCAAAATATGATAGTGTGCGTTGAACGTCAAATGTAATTTTTCTGTTTGAGTTTGACGCGATATGTTGATATCGGCCCTGTTATTTATGGGACAAATAATCGAATAATAATACGCTAGTTAGATTTACCGATTATCATCAATGCGTATGCAGTTAAGACAGCCAAAGACTCTGCCTTAGCGTCTAAGTCTAACCCCATTTTCTTTTCTTGTTGTCTGTACCTCTAACAAGTATGTCCGATTAATAAATTAGATAAAGCAATTTTACAAGCCGACAACCATAGGCAACCAGATAATAAGCGTGAAAATTTAATACCTGAAAAGTTTTTGAAACTATACAGACAAAATTCCTCAATACTTGTCAAACTAAAAGTAGATAACTAACATTCGCTGCAGACAATGAAACTCTGAAGTCTGATTCTGATACTCAACTACAAAGTTTCCTACTTTAGATTACGATTTACGTCACATGAAAGTTTACACGAACCTCTAATTCAGTTGTAAAGGTACTGTCCAGAAAGTTCAAAATGAAAAGATGTTTCATTTTGGTCAAGCACAAACAAGCAAAATTGTAAAAATCAAAATTTTACGATATATTTATAAGCAATACAGGCCTCTCTTAGTACTAAGTAGTTTAGATGAGAAGTTCCAGAAATATTCCTTAGAGTTAGGTTTCCGGGGTTAGGTTCCCGGAGTTAGGTTTCAGGGAAAGAAAAGTAAGCAGCAGCAAACTGATATCTACTCAAACTAACAACTTCGAGATAAATGTTAGATCGAATTACATCGGTGAGTCATGGCACCATGAAGTCAAATAAAAGAGCGGCACTAATACAATGTCTGTAGACTGTATTGGTCATACTGCACCTCTAAGGCTCTAAGAAACCGTTCGCGTATAGGCAGAGTACAGAGATTTAGTGGCATTGTTTTTGTAACCTTTAAAAATGAAATACACGGGCTGCCGGGTAACACATGTGATATGTGTTACATCCTTGTGGTACATTTGACATTGGTATAGCCTGTACTTTACAGAAGCTGTACACTTAACAATACCTTTCAATTACAGCCACTAGATTACTAAATTACTAGCACCCACTAACTTAAAATTTAATTAATCTGCTGTGATCGTAATTTTGTCCCTCCTGATCGAGTGATCGCCTGTTATTTCTATGTGTTCCAACCCCCCCCCCCCCCCACCTACCTTGTTTAAACCAGGTTCCAACCGTGGCCATCCGATGCTCTGCAAATGGTGGCTGACAGGTTTCTTGGAGATCTGGATCTTACTGATGAAGAGAGATCTCAACTTCGTATTATGTGTCAATATTTCCAGGTATCATTAATTACTTGTGCTTTCTGTAGAGTGTGGGACAGTTTTACCATGGTCCGTGATATTCTAGGTACCTTTAAAACATCTCAAGTATCTATATCATATACTAGCTACATTTTAGTCGGGATGTACGAAATCTGCTATATATGGTAAGAGAAACATCCACTCGTCAAGTAAATTTCTCCTCTGTACCACCTCCTTACTAATTTCACCTCACTCATTTCACTTGATTTATTTTACTTGACTTATTTCACCTCACTCATTTCACCTCAATCAGTTTACCTCACTCATTTCACCTCAGCCATTTCACCTCAGCCATTTCATCTCACTCATTTTATCTCACTCATTTAGTCATTTAACCTCATTCATTTCACCCGATCTCAGACAAGTGTGTTTGAGTACTCGGAGAAGTTTTACGAGGAATTACACAGAAACAACTACGTCACACCAACTTCATACCTTGAACTTATCCTCACATTCAAATGTCCCAAATTCACAATAATTCATATTATATCAATTAAGCGAATATATAGTGTCATTCACAGTAATCATGACCCGAGCCCATTCGATTAAATGTTTTTTTCTTGTTCCTGTACTATCTTGATCTAATTTCCTCACCGTTAGACTACAGGGAATTTATTACCCGAAAACGTTTCCAATCATATCTTGCACATTTCACCTTTAAAGCTTTAAAGCAAAAACGATGCCACAATATTTAACTTGACCTTGACAATATCTCCAGGCTTACTTGGGGTGAAGAGAGACGAGATATCTACCTTACAACAACGTTACGCTACTGGTCTTGAGAAATTAGACTTCGCTGCTTCACAGGTTTCTATCGGAGTATTGGCTTATTGGAGCATCCATGCTACAGAAGATGCCCCATTACTTTATCGCTTTTCATTGTTTACAAGCACAAAAAGAACAAGGATTTTTGAGATTTTTCTAACGGTTACAAAATGCAACATAGAATCGAACATACCTCCTCTCACTCTCTCAGGTGTCGATAATGAAACAAGAAATTATAGATCTGCAGCCGGAGTTGATAAAAAGCAGTAAGGAGACGGAAGAGTTACAAGTTCTGGTTGAAGCCGATGCTATGAAGGCCAACGCTAAGAGGGTAGATTCTTGCTGCTTAGCGCTCAAATAGTTTATAATGTTAGTAATTTGAGTAACTTATTTCCCAAAGAATTTCTGTGACTGACTATAAAAACAGGAACTCGTTGCAAAAGACGAAGCAGTGGCGAATGAAGCAGCAGCAGTGGCCGGTGCTATAAAAGCTGACTGTGAAGCAGACCTGGCGGAGGCGCTGCCGGCTCTAGAGGCTGCTATCTCGGCCTTGGACACTCTCAAACCCTCCGATATTTCACAGGTTAAAAATTTTGACAAGACTAGCAGTGAAAAAGTGGGACAAAAAAATTGTGGGAAAGAAAATGAGAACAAAGAAAATTTATGAATCAGGTTCTCTGATGGATTTACTTATATATACATTATACACGGTTAAACTCGCAGGTTAAAGCGTTAAAAAACCCTCCTGCCATTATCAAGCTTGTCATGGAAGCGGTTTGTATCATGAAAGCAATCAAGCCAGAAAGAAAGCCTGATCCCTCTGGGTCTGGTAAAATGGTAGAGGATTACTGGGGTCCTTCACAGAAATTGCTGGGAGATTTGGGCTTCCTAAACTCCTTGAAGGCGTATGATAAGGATAATATTGACGCTGCTGTCATCAAGAAAATCCGGGACAAGTACATGAACAATCCTGATTTTGTTCCTGACAAGGTTTGTTTTTGAAGCTCAAAATATCTCGTGAAATAATTTTAGCGTTCTGATGAATCTTTATGCCCATCTTCGTCCGCCCAACCTTAGAATAGTGTGACAATAATGTTATTTTACCATCTCATGACTCGACTCAAAATGTAAATCTGACTGTGAATATTTGATTTTAAATCTCCAATAATTCCTGTTTACGATCTCCCAACAAAACCTAGGTCAAGGCGGCCTCCAAAGCCTGTGAAGGCCTATGTACTTGGGTCCTAGCAATGGAAGTATACGAGAGAGTAATCAAGGTTGTAAAGCCTAAACAAGCAAAGTTAGCGGAGGCTGAGGCGGAACTTGCGGTGCAGATGGAGAAGTTAGCGGGGAAGCAGGCTGAGCTGAAGGAGGTTGAGGATGCCCTCAAGATTCTTAATGATCAGGTAAACAAAAAGTTTTAGTTTTACTCATTTCATAGTGCAGGAATGTTCACAGATCGTAAATTGGATGCCTTAGCTGTGCTAGCCACTTACCACAACATTTTCGATAGAATTAAATTTCAATGTTTCTGTTTATTTAGTTAGATGAGGTAGTGGGAAAGAAGAAAAAGTTGGAAGACAACTTAGAACTGTGTGAGAAGAAATTAGAGCGAGCTGAGCAGCTTATAGGTGGTCTTGGTGGAGAGAAATCGCGGTGGACTGATGTTTGGTAGGTTTTTTAAAAACCTTATGTTACAGAAGTTCTCTATCTATGTTGAATACCATATAATAAACATATAGATCATAGAACGTAGTTTCTGGGGAGCTTGAGGGGTAATTTTTGTATCACAAGAAAGCGATAGGTCTGGAGATAAAACCAATCAATATAATGAAGCTGGGAGCAGCTCTGTCATGTTTTATTGGCCTTGTAATGTTTTCTCAAATCTACAGTATAAACATATGAGAAGATTGAGTCCTTGACTCCAACTACCCGGGGAACTGTACCAGCTCTATTTCAGTGAGGAGCTGAAAGAGCTGTACAAGCAAGTAACTGGAAACGTGTTAGTCGCATCAGGAATAGTAGCCTACTTCGGTCCCTTCACAGTCCAGTACAGAGACAACCTCCTCAAGGATTGGTGTGATAGGTGCCAGGAGGAAAATATCCGTGTATCTGATGACGTCACTCTCAACTCTGTACTAGGTTTGCTAAATCAACACGTGTTCATTTAAATTCCCAAATTGATAGGTTGTCGCTTCTATTCGACTATGTATCAATTTTCTCATCTCATCATTAAATCTGTTGCCAGGTAACCCTATACAGATAAGAAGTTGGATGTTGGCGGGGCTTCCTGCCGACGGTTTCTCTATCGACAATGCCATTATCTTCGCCAAGTCCAGGCGTTGGCCCCTCATGATAGACCCTCAGGGACAAGCTAACAAGTGGATAAAAAACATGGAAAAATCCAACAAACTCGGTAATTAGCTGGGAGTTTTGAGAACTGTAACAATTTGTAAATTTTTATTGAAGAACGTTCAATCGAACTGAAAACAACTCCCAATAATGATTAGATAAAGATTAAGAAAACAATATTACACAGTTGTGATGAAGATGAACAACGCCAACTTTATCCGCTCTCTGGAGAACGCAGTACAGTTCGGGACTCCCTTGCTGCTAGAGAATGTAGGAGAAGAACTGGATCCAGTGCTTGAGCCTCTTCTGTTGAAACAAGTGTACAAACAGGGCGGGGTGGAGTACTTGAGAATCGGTATGTTCGGTTTCTGGTGTCGGGGAACTTTATGCACAAACCACTGATCATACATCTTATACTGAGTTTTGACAGGTTTATTAACGTTTCACAAAAACATGTGATTTATGTTTTCTACTACGAGATAATTTTTAGGAGATGCAACGGTGGAGTTCAGCCGAGAGTTCCGGTTCTTCATCACGACAAGACTGAGGAATCCTCACTACTTGCCTGAAGTTTCTGTCAAAGTCACTCTCCTCAACTTCATGATCACCCCGCAGGTCCGTCTTGCACTAAGCTTAATCTCGTAAAGAGTCGTTCTTCATTAATTTACCGGAAAGATCTCGTTCTAAACGTATGTTTGTATATGGCTTAAGAATCGACTAGAATTATCTTTGATAATTAAGTTTGCAAATGCAAGTTCTTTTATAATGTTAGCGATTAACCGTACGCATTTCAGGGTCTTGAAGACCAAATGTTAGGTATTGTGGTAGCTAAAGAGCGACCTGAGCTGGAAGAGAAGAAACAGACGCTGATTGTGGAAAGTGCTAAAAACAAGAAACAATTGAAGGAGATCGAAGATAAGATTCTTGAAGTGTTGAGCAGCAGTGAGGGGAATATTCTGGAGGACGAAACTGCCGTTCAAGTGAGATTTGTGTATACATAATTGCTTTCTGCTTTCCTAAGTGGATTGCTTTCCTATAGAAGCAATTGCTATTTCTCTACTTCTTTTCGATTATATCCACCCGTTAAACTTGCACTATTAGTTATAGTTATAGTTTCTTGACTGTACTAGCCACTTCTACTCTCCTACATAGATTTCTGGACTACACAGATTTCTTAACTCTCCTAAACTGTCCTAGATTTGAATGCTAAACCCCAACCCACCATGCCAGGTGTTATCCTCATCAAAGATCCTCTCCGAAGAGATCACAGAGAAGCAAGTTATCGCCAGTGCCACAGAACAAGAGATAGACACTGCAAGGAGCGGTTACAAACCAGTAGCTGAATACTCCTCCATCCTATTCTTCTGTCTGTCGGACCTTGCTAACATAGAGCCGATGTACCAGTACTCGCTCACCTGGTTTATCAATCTCTTTATCTCCTCCATCGAGCAGAGCGTAAAGTCGGACGATCTGGCCACAAGACTAGGGAATCTTAACGATCATTTCTTGAAGAATGTGTATAGGAATGTCTGCAGATCACTATTTGAGAAGGACAAACTTTTGTTTTCAGTTATGTTGACAATCAGTATCTACAAGTTTAAGGGAGAGATTGATGATGCTGTTTGGAGGTTGGTATTTGTAAAACCTAGGTAATTTGCCTTTGAAAATCGCAAATTGTAAAAGTTGCTTGAACAAATTAAAATACATTCACTTTATTGCACAGTTGGCTAATTGCTGGCGACCTGACATCTGCTCTCTATAAAACATTTACTTATCTACAATCTGATCTAAAATCTCAACAATTCCAGGTTCCTGCTGACAGGAGGAGTGGGAATGGGTAACCCCCACCCCAACCCCTACCCGGACTGGCTTACAGACAAGGCCTGGCAGGAGCTAGTGTACGCTAGTGAGCTTCCAAACCTCCAGAACCTCGCATTCCCTCTAAACCCCGACTTCAAGGATCTGTATGATAGTCCTGAACCACACCTCCACGAGTTTCCTGACAAGTGGAGATATTTGGGGGGTCTAGACAGACTTGTAGTGCTGAGATGTATTAGACCTGACAAAGTTGTTTCTGCCATGCAGAACTTTGTTATCGAGAAACTTGGACAGTACTTTGTGGAACCCCCTACATTTGATCTGGCAGCTTGCTTTGCAGACTCCGCCTGCTTCACCCCTCTCATCTTCGTTCTGTCTCCTGGCGCTGACCCCATGGCCAGTCTTCTGAAATTAGCCAGTGAGCACGGATTTTCCGGAGAGAAAGCTCCACAAGCGATATCACTTGGGCAAGGACAAGGTCCCATAGCAGAGCAGATGATAGACGATGCCCTGATCATGGGTACCTGGGTTATTCTACAAAACTGTCATCTAGCGACCAGCTGGATGCCAACTTTGGAGAAGATCTGTGAGGAGCAAGTAGTACCAGACCGGCCACACCCAATGTTCAGAATGTGGCTTACTAGTTATCCCTCCGACACTTTCCCTGTGGCTATTCTACAAAACGGCATCAAGATGACTAACGAACCTCCTAAGGGTCTGCGTGCTAATCTACTTCGATCGTATCTGAACGACCCGATTACTAACAACGATTTCTACGAGGGTTGCAACAAGCCGGCGGATTGGTTCCGACTGTTGTTTTCTTTGTGCTTCTTCCACGCTAATGTTCAAGAGAGGAGAAAGTTTGGTCCACTAGGGTGGAATATTCCATACGAGTTCAATGACTCAGATTTACACATCAGCATGAGACAGGTTGGTATTCTTTACTAGTTTTACTAGGCTTTCATTAAAATTTCAACAATCGATAGAAAATTAGAAAACCTCTTTTCTCGTTTTTTACCTGCTATGATATGAGGTTAGGAACATCCGCTTCTGGTATCGCCCTTAACAGTGTCCTTTACCCTAAACAGTAAACAGTTTAACACTCCGCAAATTCCAGATAAAGATGTTTCTGGACGACTACGAAGTAACTCCGTTTGACGCACTGCGGTACCTGATAGGTGAGTGCAATTACGGAGGACGGGTTACAGACGACCATGACAGGAGGCTCCTCAACGCAATCCTCAGTATGTACATCAACAACAGTGTTACTGAGCAGGAGAAATATTCCATCGCTGAGGGAGGGGAGTACTTTGTTCCGTCCTGTTCCGGCCAGGAGGACTTCCTCAACTACATTAGGTGTGTCATCTCTTCTAGCTCTCTAGATCAATAGATCATATGTACTTATTTATCAATTTTGTCAATAGACTTATCTTCATTTAGTTTCATTCATCATTATCATGGATTTATTAGAAGAATTTATTATTATTATGCATTAATGTTGATGGATTTAAATTTGAAGTCGTATCTGGGAAAGATGAAATAACGATTTAAAAAGTATCCTCTGTCAGATCTCTTCCAATGTTGGCAAAACCGGACGTGTTTGGTCTCCATGACAACGCGGACATCACTAAGGACCAACAGGAGACTCAGAACCTCTTCACCAATATACTCCTGACCCTTCCCGCTCAGAGCAGCTCTGGGGCTGTTTCAGCTGAGGAATCGGTCTGCAACCTCGCTAAAACCATCCTGGATCAACTTCCTCCTCAATTTGATCTTCTGGCGGTTAACGAGAAGTTCCCAATCTTGTATGAGGATAGCATGAATACTTGTCTTAGACAAGAAGTAATTAGGTGGGTTATAGTCCTACTGTAGTTCAGAAAGATGTATTTTGTTTTCTTTAGTTCTAGTGCTAGCGGATTGATATAGTACAGTCCTATACATTTGTGCATGAATTAAAGAAGAAATAATCACGTTTTGAATAAGATTTATTGTTGGTAAATAGTTCTTACTTTAACAACCCCTCCCCGTTTTACACAGGTACAACAGACTAACTGAAGTTGTTAAAAGTACTCTAGAGAACCTGATGAAGGCAGTCAAAGGTCTGGTCGTCATGAACGGTGAACTTGAAGAAGTGTTCTCTTGTCTTAACATCGGCAAAGTTCCAGCCAGCTGGCTCAACACTTCATATCCCTCCTTAAAACCTCTCGGTAATACTTATTGCAGCTCATTTATTCATTTGTTGGAAACATTGTCTTTCTTTTGATTAAAGGGTTATAGTTTTACTTTTAAGAGTTGCTCCTTAATACTGTGAACCAAATATTGACCTAAATTCTGAAATATCTATTCAATAAATTCCATCTGCTCTCTGCCGCCTAGCTCCAAGTATAGATCTCAGTTCAGTCTTGTCGGACTCATAGAGTTCGTAGATCAACTTGCACTGGCAGAACTGCATGTGCCTTTAAATGGGCCGCGAGGAGCGGTTGGGATGAGAGTTATAAACAAGACCACACTACTACAGGCTGGACCTGCTCATGTTTGAAGTATTTTGCAAAAGCCGCTAAATGCTGAACCTATTCTTGCAGGTAGCTACATAGCAGACCTGGTACAGAGACTAGAGGGATTCTACACCTGGGTAAACACGGGACTAGCTCCCGTAGTTTTCTGGATATCCGGCTTCTACTTCACACAATCCTTCCTCACTGCAGCTAGTCAGAACTACGCTAGGAAGTACAAGATTCCTATAGACTTGCTCGGGTTTCAGTTCGAAGTGATAAGAGAGACGGAGAGTGAGGTAGAGAAACCTGAAGACGGAGTCCTGGTGAATGGTCTGTTTCTGGAGGGCTGCAGGTGGAGTCAGGAGGAGGGTGTACTGGCAGAGTCCCTGTCTAAAGTTCTCTACTCCAAGTTACCTGTATTGTGGTTAAAACCCAGGAAGAGAGCCGACTTCATGGAGGGTTCAACCTACACCTGTCCTATTTACAAGACAAGTGCAAGAAGAGGAACCCTGTCGACGACAGGTAGGGAATGTTCATTATTTCTTTATCTAGCTTTAACGGTTTGTAGTTCTTTTTTATCATGCAACTATCGCGTACAACGCGATATATTCTACTCGATCACGCGTATTTGATCACGTGATTACACCACTCTACAGGACACAGTACGAATTATGTGATGAGCGTTGAGCTACAAACTAATCTTCCTGCCATACATTGGATAACAAGAGGAGTTGCACTTCTTTGTCAGCTTGACGACTAAGTTTCTCTACTTTGTCAGCTTGACGACTAAGTTTCTCTACTTTGTCAGCTTGACGACTAAGTGTATCTACTTTGTCAGCTTGACGACAAGTGTATGACTACGGCACAGAAGACGGCATGTGTCGGATGACGTATAAGTAGGGTCTGTGTTATGTGCTATTCCATTTTATTCGAGAACTAGACTTTGTAATTTTGTATTAACTTAGAGTTGTTAAACTTAATGATAAATCATTTCTTAATTAATCGCAATTTTTATCATTTAGTATTAATGTAACTCTGTGTTCTATTTTGATGATGATATATAGCACTGACAAAATGATACAACACTATGACGAATAAATATTCAGAAAAACAACATTCAATTATCTTTTAATGTATGATTTAATGTTTATAATGTTAGTGCAGTATATCAAGCAATAACATTGTTGATATAATAATTAATATAATTAATCCGCCTAGCAATAGCTTGCTTTTCCCGTCTTGTTATATAACATAACCTCTCCATTCTCCGACACATCCTGCTTATACATTTGAAATACCCCCTGAATATTGTACCGATTTTCGAGCAATGCCCGAAATCTCGAATAGTCTCTCCTCCTTTTAAGAAAATATCCCTCAGCTTGAAATTCAGCTTCCTGCGGCCCATTTGGAGGATCATGTTTGAGTTGAATTTGATGACACACTGCAACTTTTAAACCAGCTGCTTTCATCCTTAAGAACAAGTCCTTGTGCTCCAAAACTTTAAGCTCAGGATCCCATCCTCCAATAGCTTTAATGGGCTCTGTTTTTGCCATAAAAATATTTGTGTTCAGATCACATTGCACGCAATGTGGAAAGTTAGGGACAGTTTGATTCAACTTGTCACAAGTCCCCGGAAATAATCCCAATCTTCTTATCCTGTTTGAGTCGTTGAAATAACCAAGTTTTATGAACCCTGCAAAGTTACCTCTTCCCTTTAACTGCCCTCCTGCAAGAGTTGTATCTGTCGTATCTAAAATATCGATCAGAGTTTGCATATCAGTGGTGTTAAGAAACAAGACATCGTCGTCCATGAGAAAGAAATATTTTGTTTTCACAAGAGAAAGAGCCCTGTTGCGACCCTCTGCTATGCCGTAATCATCATCCTGACCAATCACATAATTAAGAAGCGGAAACTGAGCGAACTTTAGCTTAATTTCTGCAGAATAGTCGTCAGGACCGTCGTCACAAACTGCGATAGGGAGGTCGAACCCATAACTTTCTCGGACTGACTGAGCGAGCCTGATCACTAGAAGGGGCCTTTTTGCAGTTTTGACGACCAAAGTAACACACTCCCACGGCTTAGTACACCTTGAGATTTGACTTGGAGACAGTTCTTTGATCGGTGATGTTCGTGGGTTTAACCCACAAGCTCTAAAATCACAGTCAGGGTTACCGGGCGGAATAACCAAGTTCCTCAGTAACTTTCTGTCTTTCTGAAACCCCTCCTCGCCAAACAGGAGAACTGCTGATGCCACATCGTGACACTTCGTTATTCCGATAGAGTTTTTCAGACACGGGCTTCCAGGATCAACTTGGTGTGGTCTACCGTATTGGCCGATGGTTGTAATCCCCGCTGTAATGGGAGTGACACAGAGGTGTTCTGAGTTTCCTGCTGTCTCTACGGTTTGCAAATATGATGTGGAGCTTGTGCTCACTACACTAAACACAGATTGTAGATAGGAATCGTTCATAACTCTGAGGTCAAATCGTTGCCTAGTAATTTCATCACAATTCATTAAGATCAGGGAGGCATTGAACTTGAAGTCCTCATAGCCGACACACTGACCAGTTCTGTCATAGATAAGTTTATTGTCGGGTGTAAGACTAAACGTTTGTAGACTATCAGGGTCACAGTACGAAACTACTAATCTTGATCCGTCAACTGAGTCAATACATCGTCCTTCGTTCCAAAGACGGATTCGACTACGATTAAATTTATAGTTTTCATGATGATGTTGTTTGTCTGAACTTTCTGTTGTGTTTTGATTAATGTAGAAAGAATGACGAAAAGTGTTTCGTGTGATCCCCGAAGTCTGCTGAAACAAAAAAGTTCCTCCGGTCCGTTTCGAGATGTGCAGGAGCATTGCAGTTGTAGAGAATATAATTGTAAGGAGTACAAGGATTCGACACTTTCTCGAAAGGAAATTCTTGAGCTTGTTCGAAATCTGTAGCCGCATATCTAAATCTTAATCAAGCTTGAGTTCCTGGTCCTTTTATTAATGGCACAGATTAGAGTAAATCGATGTTATACTTAAATTTAAGAACTTTCTCGGTCCTCAGAGACAGAAAATATAGTACTTGAATTTTGAAGATAATCGTGCTTGTATTGACGAGTTCAATATGAAATTAATATCCGTCCAAGTCTAACTTTACGAGTAAATTGATAAGATGAAGTAAAAGTTTTCATCAGAAATACATTTAATTTCAAACTCTGAAAAATGTAGAGCTTTTAGTTTTAAGACATTTCACTTTCATAAATGCATCAATACGCATCAATTGTGGGTACTATACCGAAACCGGCCCAGCTACTCTTAGTCTGACTTTTAGCTCCGCAGGGGAGCCAGAACGCAAAATCAAAGTGGTATGCAACGGCAAGCGATTACCCTTCGTTTAGCATTTTGACGAAGGTGTAACTGTATAACACAGCAAAATTTAATAGTAACACTTGAATCAGCTTTCTCACCTCTCTCTTTCATCTTCCTTCCTCATTTGTCATTCTCGTTATAACTATAAGGTCAATTTCACGGTACTTAACTGTTAACGTCAACCTTGCAGTCCCCCTTCATTCGGATAACGTATCACGGACACGAATAGTATTCGCTTCGAGTTCGAATGGGGGTCGGACAAAGTCAGACAACGTACTCAACCTCATGTTACTGGTTACTCAACGTTAACTTATTATAACTTATAAATATAACTACACGGTACGGCGAATCGCCGTACCGTGGTTAAGTAAGGTCGGCGATATCTCGAGAACAAAATGCAAAAGCATCAAAACAAAAACCGTTTAGACTTTTATTTTTGGACCAGTCGAATTTTATTTTGACGAGATGACGCGAGTCGGGTAATACCGCGACAAATTTTATTTAGACTTAGAGGGTTAAGATTATCTTCACAGTACTTAACTACTTTAACTTTAAGTTAAAAACCGTCATAGTCCATCAACATTGTCACTCTTCATTTGTCATTGCACATTGCAACTCCTCGCTTCTCCTCCCTCCTCTTCGTCGGTCCTCCTATGTCCTAGTCCTCGCTCCGCTCCAACTTATTCTTGCTGCTCGCAGCTCTGGGCTACTCCTCGTTCTCCTTCCTTACGTCTCCTCCTCACTCGTCCTCGTTCAATTGACGAGATTATATCCGTCTAACGTTCCAACGAAACGTTCAGCTTTAGCTGCGTGAGTCGGGTATCACCGCGACAATCGTTCAATAATGAGACATGGACTTCACGTTTAATTTGTCGTTGCGGCCCATTTTTAAATTCGAAAACTTTCTATTGCACATTTGCACCGCGCAGCTCAGAAGTCAGAGTATACTGCCTAACGCCTTGCTTTTACCTAAATACCACTACCAGAGCCCTTCTGCGAGCGAGCGCCACCAGAGGTGGCTATTAATATTATTTAGCTGCTTAGCAGCCGCGCGAGTATGGAGTAGCGTGCGTAAGCACCTGCAACCTGGTTAGGTCATAGCACATAGGTGAACCTTTGTCTCACATTGCCAGTGCCACGCGCGCGCCAGAGACTGCCGCTTCGTGGCAGCAAGGCTAGGCAACGTAAAGCAGGTTAACCTGAGGTCCGCGCCCTCTTTACGAGATGATATCCGTCTAACGTTCTAAGAGAGCAGCAAGCTGCGAGTCGGGTAACACCTCGACAAGCGCCCTCAGCCCTTGTACAGCAGCGCGCACCCTCCCGTCATTTTATTCTCCGCTTCGAATGAGGGTCGGACAAAGTCAGACAACCTCAGCCCTGACAACATCAGGCATTGTCGCGGTGATACCCGACTCACGCAACTCACGACTCACCCGACTCACGGATATCATCTCGTCAACATCAGGCAAGGCTTCACTTGTTAAACCAGTATAGCGGTATAGCTTTCTTTCTCTGACTTTGTCCGACCCTCAATATTCAAAGCGAAAATGAAATGTCGGGAAGGAGCGCGCTGCCGTACAAAGCTTTGCTCTACTTTTGACTTTGCTCTAACCAGAACCCTTTTCACTTTTGCGTGCGACACCAGAGTGGCTTATTAAGCTGCGTAGCTGGTAGCAGCCGCGCGCGTAAGCACCTGGTTAGGTGACCTCAACGTTGCTTAGCCCTGCTGCCGCGACTTCACCTAACAGTAACCAGGTGCTTACGCCGCGCGCATGAAAAGGGCTCTGGTTAGATCTAGACTTTCACTTAGAACAAAGTCACAGCGTGAAACAAGGCAATACTTACCGGGCGCTGCGCGGCTCACTCTACGTTTCCCTCCATCTACGTTTCCCTCCGAATAGAAGAAGCAACAAAGACTGAGGTCCTCAGGCAAGGCAATACTGGTATGTGGTATGGTTTATCAGTGGCCTCACGCCCTCACACCTCACGTTGCAGCTCATTTTCATATTCGTGCAATTCGCGCGCCACACTGGGTTCCGGTTACCGCTGCGCGAGACAAGTTTATAAACCTAGTAGTAATACTAATATCGCCAATGCCATTGCCAGCTTATTTGGTAATAACGTACGAGTCGTTAGACTTACGTTAGAAATTTTTCGAATTCGAACAAGGGCCACAACGTGTGAAGTGAGGCTACAGTTTTACAACTACAAGTACAGTGTCAGTAAGTGTAACTTTTCCAGGATACACCCGACTCCAGACTCTCAAAACTCAAAGCTGAATGTTAGAGTTAGACGAATATCAATATTATCTCGTCAATCCTACCCTTATTCAAAGCGAAAGCAAATTCTCTCCAGGAAATAAATCTCGGGAGGGTGTGTGCGCTGTACAATTACAAGTACAAGCTACGCAGCACCACTCACCAGCACCCTTGACGAGATTATATCCGTCTAACGTTCTAACGAAACGATCTCGTTCAGCTTTAGCTGCGTGAGTCGGGTATCACCGCGACAACAGCACCCCGATCTCTAGCAGTAGCACCTCATATTCAGCACCACTACTTCTAGTGGATATACATATACGATCACCGGATTACAGAGTGTGGTCATTATAATTATATTCATCAAGTGCCTTAGCGTTGCGTCCGTATCATTGACATTACCAAACAAGCTGGCGTGTCATAATATTAAGTGTTTCGGGACTGGGGGCATTTTGAGTTTGACTTTATGTTTAATAGTTTACAGCCTACATGAGAAACGGCCTAAACTGCAGGTTTATTAAGGGTCTGCAAATGCAAGTACTTGGTCAAATTCAAGCGTTACCACGTGCCTATACTTAGATTAACAGTAATTTCCAATACTGTTGCGACAACAAACTGAGTGAACAACAAAAACTTAACATGTGTACAGCACAGCATTAGATTTAGAGGCTGCACACATTCTGAAGAGGAACCACGACGTTTTTATCCAAAATATGCACTTTTGCTAATAATTAACTAACATCATATTTTTAAATAATCTGCGTTTAAATATAATTCTAACAGAATGTCATATATTGATTTGACGAGATGATATAATTCGTCTAACGTTCTTGTTCATTGTTCAGCTTTGAGCAGCAAGATTCGGTTGTAATTTCGTGTCACATATTTTTCGGATCAAAGTTGAATTCCTTTTGTATTTCAAGTAAAAATTCGTGAAATGGTCTGTTTACTGTTCAATTGTATGCGTTTTTGTAATCACTAAGTATAATCACTCTCTGACTAAGGTCACCTAGCAAGACCACTCATCATTAAAATGAGCCGAAGGCAACTAAATCTTTTATTTGCCACGGACACTCCACAGTTATTTTTATCGAAAATACTACTAGAAATTGACGCTAGAATAAATACGTTTAACTTTATATTTCTAAATTTTGAATAGATTTGCAACAAACAATTTCAAGCACATTAACAGCAAACTTGCGAAACACCTCATGCTAATACATCAATTTCTAGAACTAAAAGTAGAAGACAGAAAAAGTGTTAACACCAAAACTGCAGCCGATAATCCTAATACTTATAGCAGCATCACTCAGCAGTAGCGCATACGAAAACGTAAGTAATTTAACAAAATTACTTAAACTAATAGAGTAAGATATGAGTGATCCCAAGAAATGTTGATACTTCAACTTTGCACCACAGGATTTAAAATGTAAGGTGCTTATTTATCTTATTCTATCGTGCTGTAGAAATAAACACGATTATTAATACTGAAAATTTTATTTGATATTTCGGGATGAAAATAATATTAAATCCAAAATGATTCATTCTATGTTCATGAAATTCATGAAATGGAGAGGGGGTTTCCACTTTCATGTCCATGGTCATTTTCGACATCGATTTTCCCCCATAAGGTTTAAGTTCAACTGTCTAAAATGGCAAAAATGTCGTAAAGTGTTTCCTCCTTCTTCTATATTGGTAACAAAGATTAATTGAATTTTACCTATATTTAATATTATATGATTACCTATAGTTTACTGAGATCGTATCTAATCATCAAATATTTGATCGGGAAATACAAGACAGGTCAATTTGGATGATTGTCGTAAGTATAGATTCATTTATCAATGTTTATGCCAATTTTCATTAAAGAAGACTTGTTTTCTGCTGTTATCATCTACAAGACGTTCGTGATGACTGATGGCTTATTTTCGATTTTAATAAAGTTAAATATTAATGTAGTGAAATTGCCGCCCGGAAGTGCCTGACAAATATATTAATCTTCGATAAACCAATATTTTCTCCGACATTTTTGACATCAAGATTTTGGCATAGAAAGTTCACCTCTAAATCTAAGAATGACCATGGACCCCGTGAAATTAGTTAAAAGTAGATCCAAAATCGAAATGACTATTTAATTTATCGCCAAACTAAAACTCAATAATCCAGGAGTTGTTTATAACATAAACTCCTTTCCATTTACAATAACAATTCTCATTAAAATTCTTGAAACTCAAACACAGTTATTCTAACACTACAATTCGTCATGACATCTATTTGGTGAGATAGGACGACAAGGGCTCTAGTGTGACAGGAGCTCCACTCGCCCTAGTAACGGGTTGATTCTGAGTCTGAACTTCTACCGGTCTTATAGCTTTCCCAGGAACCAACTGCGGGATGGATGACATGAGGTTCTGGAGGTCGGTAGGAAGGGGCGGGAGCGCTACATTGGAGACGGGAAGAGGAGGAGGGGCAATGTTTGTAGGGGAGGTGACAAGATCTCCTGCTTCGTCAGATTTGGAGGAGTGAGGGTTCTGTGGAGGAGAAGCTGGAGCGTTGTCAGCTGGAGTGTTCGGTGGAAGAGGCGCTGGAGATTCTGCGTCCACACTCACAGGTCTAGAGTTATAGTCTGGGTATGAGATAATGGTATGCTATGTGATGCTGTAAGGGGGCGCACAATATGCTCGAATACAACAACAAATCTCACTACAATGTAAGGTTGGAACTAAAACTTATTAAGCATTTATATATTTTTCAATTTCAAAAGGTGCTTGAATATACCTTTCTAATTTTAAAGCGAACATAAAAAAAGTGCACCGACTCTTCAAGAGTAACTCAGTATTAACCTAAACCTGTGACTTTATAATCCGATTTGACCATTTTCTTCATCTCCGGCTGTGGAGCAGCAGAGTCTGTAACTGCTGGTTCACTCTTAGTTTTCATGGGCGGAGCAGGAAACAGTTCCTCTTGAAGACCCGGTAGGAACTTGTGTATACGCTCCCACGTGGTAACCCACAATGTTCTCTCACCCCCTGATAAGGTGGTTATCGGTGTAGATTAGTGAGATAAATAACACGATGGAAAAAATAAAAGTGATAGAGAATGTACCACGTCATAAACCATACTATACTATATATAGGCATATCGGACCATATGTCCATCAAAACTAAACTTAACCAGCTTTACTACCTTCAGTTGGAGGAGAATTAGGTTCATTGTTTAATCTGTTCCGTTCCATCAGATAGTTGTTGTCGACTTCAAACACAGCTGCGTTACTCATCACTAACAGCATGTTCTTCAGGTTCTCAGGAATCGCCTCACCCTGATGAATGAGTCCATCGTTATCATTCACAGTCCCTAATTTAGGACCAAAATATATTTTGTAAAAATATTTCGACGACCAGAGTTGGGTTATTCACAAAAGCTAATGAATATGTGCGTCACTTCGTTATTAACTGGGAATAACAAACTCACCAACAGATCCGAGTTCCCACTGTGAATGTACTTGTCCATAAAGTCCAGAATATCCAGCCAGAGATCAGTGAATCCAGGAAGTGAGAGAAGTGGACTGAGGTGTTGCAAAAACGCCTGAAATAGACAAATCATCAGCTTTTACATTTACGGTGGAATTAAGGTTTAATTTTGAGGTATGTTCAATTTCTGATTCCTGAATCCGAGAAATAATTTGGCCCGGCACCATTCCACAAACTTGGAGGAAGTCTAATCTTAGACTTTATCGTTAAAATAAAACGCTGGTCTTGAAACTGAATAACTCAAAATTTCATTTTGAAGCAGTCATTCGATATTTTTGTAACGTCGTCACTAAAACTAAAACCAGTCTCATAACTAAGATCATGAAGGCTCTGACCTAATTTGATAAAAACATATAGCAATAATCAAGTTGTCCGTACAATCTAGTTTTATCATTTTCACAGACGGTCTCTAAGTCTAACCAAAATTCCTATACTGATGAGTGTTGCGGATCTCTATATTGGTTTAACTCAGTTTGTCTGAGAGAATTACAAATACCAGTCCGATCATCGGCACCTAATTCTCTAAATCAACAGGTAATGGCAGCTGTCAACAAAAATCGCTGAGAATTATTCCTGATATTTGACATAACACTCTCTTAATTGCTCTCGTACAGTTTTATATCCGGCTGCGTCCTCTCCGAGAAGCCATGCAATGCTCCTCAAGCCCGCTGGCGATGAAAAATTCTTGGCGGTTGTGGGATCGATAATCTGAGCCAATCACCCGCCACAAGTCCGCGAAATGAAGGAATGTTTTGTCTCTATGAAACGGTTGACATCCTCAGTTGTCCAGATTCCAGTAAAGGGCTACGCCCCTCTGAATACCTCATGGGCGGCTTAATCTCAGATTGGACGCCAATGAAAACTGTTCCTAAATAGAGGGAGAATTGAGATTAATAACGGAGCAACGGTCATGGTTCTTTACGATTCAAGTGTTTTAGGACAAATTTCACAACTTTCTCTGTCTTGAAAGCTTGGCAGATTTAACCTTCCTCCTCTTCTTCCTCTTCATTTTCTTGTTCTTTCCACCTTTCTTGTCTTTCCCTCGCTTCTTCTTGCTTTCCTTATTTTTGTCCGTCTTTTCGTCCATTTTCTCTCCTTCAAAGTTGGTTTGAGCTGCTGCAATTCCACCGTTTTGTCGAGATTCCTGAGTTTGACGAAAATCGCCTCTTCCCTTCCTCTCAGCCTCACTTCCACCTGCCCCACCTCTCTTATCATCAGCCCCACCCTGATCGTCTACCTCCTCTCCACCCTCCTCTCCCCAAACTCCCGCATTACAAAGATCGCCCTGGCAGAGCTCTACTTTACAATACACCGCCCCGACAGTTAGAGGACCCAGGTGGGATCTGATCTGATCACACATGGTCTCCTCGTTGCCATGACGACAACCCCTGTGAATCATCCGGTTTGTTATAGAAACCCCGTAGTGGTGACCACCGTGAGATACTCTTATCATGAAGCAGCCTGGATCACCTCTGACCCTGGGGCAGGTCGTTATGTTGTGTTCCGCACTGCAGCTGGGGGAGAAGGAGGGGCCCGGGTCTGCGGTGTTGGAGTTTCCGATCTCGACTCGACTTTCCATACATTCCAAGCATTTCATAGCGCAGGAGGATGGTACTAGAGCGAGGATAAGAAGGATTTTGGTGTAGGTCATCGTGGTCAATGAAAACTTCGTGGGTGTCGCTGTCAGAGATACCTAGAAGATGGCAAGAATTCAAAACGAACATTCATAATCATGACCGTCAATGTTACGTTTTTTATGCAGGTGTATGTATGAATAAAAGAATCAGGAGAAAACGATAGTTTTGGTTATTATATGTTAGCAGATTTGACAAGAGACATCCACAAACGACGGTTAACTAAAATGCTTGAGAAAGGGAGCATGGGGCTTGCAATTAAGAACGAGGCAAATATTTGGAGACGTTAAGGAAAGCAGAAATAAGTCCGATTTTCTTAATTTTACGGACGTCAGTTTATGGAAACCCTACAGCCCTACAAGGCCAAAGAACAGACGTCAACGAGAAGTGAATTAGTCCTTAAGAACAAAAAGACACAAATGGCAAAACTTGCAGGGAATGCTAGGTATGACAAAAACGCCCGCTCGTCAACCAATTATGCGGCATTATCACAGCGAAAAATAGCCAAGTCGACAGCTGCAGTAATCGAGAGGTTTATCTGGCGAGGAAACTCGAATCTGGTGACCTCCAAGCTTCTTCAGAAGTGATGATGATTATAGTGTCACCTCCTGTGGAGTTGAAGTGATATGTCCGTAACGGGAAAACATGCAAAAATCTATAAATACTCGTGACAGTTAAAATTAATTATAGACTATTATAGAAGAAGGGATATTTTTGGTCAGTGAGGGAGAATTTGTAGGTAATTCCAGACGATTTTACTATTCGATTGATCTATATCTTTCATATTGAAATACTAAGATAAATTTCACTATTTTCAGGACTGTAGTTGAATGGTTGCAGCCCCTGTACAATACCGTACCCGAGGGTGCCGTAAGTCACGTGCAACATTGAGTATTATTTTAATTATCTTAACTTTGTATCGCAAAAACTTTTTAACTTAATTGCCACATGGAACTTTGTAGAGCTATAGTAAAGTTTGAACCGCATTGAAAAAAGTCAAAATTTTCTACACTTGCAGCTACCTCCCGGACTTTCCTGAAAAACGTTCACTGTCAAAGAATATTCACGTTAAACGTCTCGATGATTTAAAATTTAACTCATTAACGGTGAACTCTTCAACTAAACTTCAAGAGATATTTTGACTTTGCTGGCAAATCCCATCTGAGGCTTAGATAAACAGTGAAGAATTCCAGAATGTAGAAAATGTCCAAACAATTACACCAAACTATCAATGGTCAGTAGTATCCACCCCTCCAGTGTGTCTTTTCAAATACTTTGTGGTTAGAGACGATCCACAGAGAATGTTTGTTTGGAGTATCCTTGCTATAAATTTCTCCTGTTTCCTGTATATCTTAATTTCCTATATTTTTATCAATCTTATCACAAGCCGGTCGTCTAACGCCACAGGAGGTCAAAATGAGTCAAAACGAATGAACAGCATGAATAGGAAGATAGCGTTTATCATAACAACTGATTTCTGCTGTTGGATCCCGTTCATTTTCGTCTGTGCTTTGCATTCGTTTGAATTCGTGGATGCTACGCCTTGGTATGGCTTATTGTCCATGATCATATTGCCTATAAACTCAATGATCAACCCATTCCTTTATGATGATTTCTAAATAAAATCAGTACGAAAACAATTGAAAGAGTTTTCAAATGTTCTGACAAATTTCAGTGTTTTTTCTCTTAATCGGAACTCAGCACATAACGATTCAGTACCAGCCGGTGAAATAGAAATGCAGCAAGACAGACATAATGACAAGCATTAATCATCTTCATCAACAGCGATTGCCATCAACTCAACATCAAACAGAAAAGTTTTACATCACTTTTACCGGAAATTTATACTTTCTGCTCAAGCACTTCTTAAGACAATTTCTAATTTTATTGTAATCCTAACTTTAACTTCAGCAGACCGTGTCCTGACCTAATCTTGCGACATGGTTGTGGTTAGTCACAGTTATACCAACAATAGCATCCAACCACTAAAGCACTTACTTGAGTTGCACCAACAACGTCATTTCAGTATTTACATGAAGCTGTGTAAAACACATTTAACTAGGGGGGGGGGGGCCACGTCCCTAAAAAGCCCAAAAAAGCCCATTTTTTAAGGGCCCTTGAGGGGTCCCCGAAGGTAAAAATGGGACTTTTTGGGCCCTAAAATTTTATGACTTTATCCAACTTTAGGTGGTATATTGGGTTATAATTATGGGAGATATGATCAAAACTGGCCAAAATACGGTTATTTTCATCAATTTCACCTGAGAAAGCTTTAAAAGAGATCATTTTATAACTAGTTTACATCGAATAGACTTAATTATGTTTCACTCAGTAAAGGTAGACCATATTTTTGCATTCAACAATGGCAAATGAGTAGAAACACATGTTAGAGAGATTAACTACTATAAGAAAGGGATCATGGTCGTTCATTACTGTCTTGAAATGATAATCTATGTCCTAGTTGCAACTGGTAAGGAAAAGAGTCAGGCAAAGTTTTAGAGATGAAACAGTGAGTTAAGTTCTTTCTTAATGCTTTAATGCAAAAGATCATACAAGGTCTAGTCTTGCTGTCAGTTGTACTCCTGTGGTACCCCAATAATATCCGAATAGTACCCCTATAAGCCACTGTAAAACACCAGTAGTAATCCAGTAGTACCACAGGAGTACCTATACCACTGTAGTACCCAGGTAGTGTCCCAATTTAACCCCTTTTCTGTCCCTTTTGTACCCCAGTACTTAGTAGTTCTCCAGTAGCACTCCTAAACTACCCATGTAGTATCCCGGTAGTACCACAGTTGTACCCCAGTGGTGCTGCAATTGTACCCCAGCAACACCCCTGTAGTGTCCCTGCAGTACCCCAGTAGTAACCCAGTAGCATTCCTGTAGTACCCTATCAGTATCCCAGTAGTACCCCTATACCAAAGTAGTACCCTAGTTGTATTCAAGCAGTTCACTAGCAATACCCCAGTAGTACCTTAGTTAAACCCCTACGACCCCAGAAGTACCACAGTGGTACCCCAGAAGTGTCCCAAAAGTTATCCAGTAGTATCTCAGTAGTAACAAAGCTGTAGTGCTCCAGCACTGAGAAGTATCCCAGAACTACCTTAGTAGTGCCCCAACTAAGTAAAACTGCAGTACCTCACATGTACTTTTGCAGTACCCCAGTAGTATCCCAGTAGTATCCCAGTAGAATCCCAGCAGTACCCCAACTAAGTAGTTCTAAAGTACCCTAATAGTAACCCAATGGTACCCCACTAGTACTCCTGAAGTGCACAAGTAGTACTCCAGTGGTACCCCTGTAGTACTCCAGGTAAATCCTAGTAATAACGCAGTGGCACCCAGTAATATCCTTGTAGTATCCCTGTAGAACCTCAGTAGTATCGCAGTAGTGCGAAAGTGTAACCCAAAGGTTCTCCAGTGTTAACCCAATAGAACCTTTTTCAACCACGGTAATAGCACAGTAGTGAACCAGTAGTACACAGCAGTGCCCCATCAATGCACATGTAGTACTCAAGGTCCAATAGTACCCTAGGAGTACCCCGATGCAACGATACCATAGTAGTACCTCAGTACAATTCTATAGTACCCCAGTAAGCCAGTAGTACCCCAGTAGTAATCCAGCTGTAGTACCCGGGAAGCATTCAAGCGGTGACCGACAACTGTGAACCAATCGATCCCGGTTCCCACAGGGATCACCTGACTAGATGTAATTAGTGACGTTTCATTTGTGATGTGATCCACTAGCTTTGGTGGGATTCAGGTGGATATCTGAGAACCAACTTAGGTGTTGAGGACATGGAGCACGTGAGCCGAGGACAAGCAGGGTGAGTTATAGAACTTTGATCAGCTGTTAATGTACGATCTACGCTATGGTATATATACGGAACCATGGAACTGAGGAGTATCACTTGACTCAACATGCCTACCTTCTCCAAATTCATCGATGGACAGAGAGGATCTCAACACATGGTGGACTCAGACGGATTCATCTACTCAAGAAAGAAGCCTAGAGATACTCCTCACATCCACCTGCACCCTGATGACAACGCTGCTCCTCTCAAACGTGAAGTCCTTTCCACACTGTAGAGGAAAGCTGCCGAGCAACCGCTGTCTGTGACCCAGAACATCCTTGCCCCTTTTTGCCTTTGTTCCAATTGTAGATGTTGAGGATGTGTTCTACGAGATAACTTATTACATCCAATCAAACTACCCCCAGTTGATGGTTGTGGTGAATTATTTTGAGAATACTTACCTTGGCTCAGTGATTGTGGACTATGAGGAACGTGTCCCTCCCTTTAGGGTTCTGGAATCAAATAAACATTCATAAGACTTATATTATAGGACTAGGACTATTGTGTATTGGAGTGTCACTAGAGGTTCTCACATTACAGAGGTTCTTAGTTGTCGGTAAAACGTCATGATTGACGAATTTCTCAGGCCTAGCATGTTAATTAGTTAACAAGGTAAATCAAGGTGAAATTGATTGGTTCTTAGTTGTCGGTCAGCCCATTCAAGCAGTACCATAGTAGTACCCCTACTTGGTAGTCTGTAGAACCCCAGAAGTATTCCTATGTTTCTCCTGTAGCACCCTTGTATCACTCCTTTGGAACTACAGTAATATCCAGTGGTACCCCAGTAATATCCACGTAATACCACTGTAGTACCCCATAAGGAACACAGTGGTGCCCCAGTAGTATCCCATTAGTATCCCAGTAGTACCACTGTAGTATCCCAGTAGTTCCCCAGTAGATGTAGTAACTGACATTCTTTCCCGACCGACTGACTATACATTCCCTCCTTCTTCTACATTGGTTACAAAGATTAGTTGAATTTTGCCTATACTTAATATTATATAATTACCTATAGTTTACTGAGACCAGTAGTATTACTGTAGTACCCCAGTAGTGACCCAGTAGTATCCCATTAATATCACTGTAGTACCCCAGTAGTGACCTAGTAGTATCCCATTAGTATCACTGAAGTACTCCAGTAGTGATCCAGTAGTTTCCCATTAGTATCGCTGTAGTACCCCAGTAGTGACCCAGTAGTATCCCAGTAGTATCACTGAGTAGCCCAGTAGTGACCCAGTAGTATCCCAGTAGTATCACTGTAGTACCCCAGTAGTGACCCAGTAGTATCCCAGTAGTATCACTGAGTAGACCCAGTACGTGACCCAG
>JH154988.1:625595-638371 GCA_000226015.1 Mnemiopsis leidyi | reverse complement strand
AAACTACTATTCTCTGTTGTGTATTCTATAAATCTGCCAAATATGTGAATTGTACCTCTTATGGCTTGGTTTATCACAACCATAACTGTGAAATGTAAACGGAAATAACTACCTGAGTACCAGATCAGTCTGGTGATCCATCGTTAAATGTTCCTTTTACTCACCAAAAGTTTTGACGTTCAGGTACGAACAAATGGGGCTGTTATCATTATCATCTCTATGATTGGAATTATACCTCCCGAGAAGCAGAGGATTACGCCATGTGCAGTTAAGGAAACTTGGGTTGGTAAGTACTTGACTTCCTGAAATTAAATTTGAATTGATTGAATTTCTTTTTTCAAAAGTCAAATCGCTTGACTCAATCTTTGTTGTGTGATACAAATGATTTCTGAAATTTTTCAAATATTTAGACCCCACACAATTGGACCTCACGAAAGCGAAAAATCGCATCAAAGAAAACCTCAAAAGACAGTTCACATCAATCCTTCCTCAAGCTCAAAAAAAGATCAGCCGTTACAATGATCGTGACAGAGGACCAATAAGGGTAAATATTGTCCAATTATGAAATTTGCAATTCTGAGCTGCTAATATTGAACGCTTTTTAGAAAAGAATTCCTCAATACATCCCTCGTGATAGCTTTGCTTGATTTCGAGTGGTCCAATTGCTTAACTGTTGTTTGATTTATGACATTGGTGCACGAAATACTGTTCCTTATCATAGTGTAAGTAATTTGACAGCTGACGCAAACTGTATTTTCTAGTTTCAATATTGTTTTACCTATGAAATTATTCAATTTTCATAAGAAAGGCTAAAAGATTCAACTGTGCCCGATTTTTTATCTCATTCTTTATTTCAGGTGGAGATGGATTGTGCTCCAAACAAAGTGTTCAGCGCTTGTGATCAAGTCAGGAAGAATGTCGGCAAAGCCTCCCGTGTCATATTTTACTATAACGGTCATGGCGCCATGTCCTGCGCGCATCCTTCCTCTGAGAACGGGAGGAGTATCTGGGTCGTCAACGGTACAATAATGCACTACACAGGTCTAATTGTCTTCCTGATTTCCCAATTATCGGCCTACACAAATTTACATTAACTCGCAAACTTAAGCTATTTTATCTTCAAAAAACAAGTATGATCAGCGCTGCATGATTACATTTTGATCAGGCTTCAGTTAAAATTGATTTCGTGATTCTAAGATTTTACTCTTCTGATTGGGGCTGTTGACCAATGAGGCTGTGGTCAAAGGAGATTCGATATCATGTTTATATCATTTCCTTGTTCACCAAATACACGGTGTGTAGTTTTACAGCAAAAAAGAGAAGTGATTCAACGCTTTAGCTTCTTGAAAATCTATGCTTAATCTTGATTGGGCGTCACTGTATATTTGAGTTTTCGGTTCGGATCTCGATTCTCCTTGGCTATCGCCCCTTCATTGTCGGCAGAACCAGACAAGAAGAGATATATCAAATTTGAAACCCCATCAATACTATACACAGTTGTGTCGCTTACTAACCTCATGGAAAGGCTTGAAGCTCCTGCTCTCTACATATGGGACTGTGACAATGCTGGTGAGTTCTTTGTCTCATCCAGAGAGACATTTGACTTCCATGTACTTCATTGTGTCGAGCCTACCGAGATAACTAGTTTAGTTATTGAGGTAATTAGTTTAGTTACCAGGGTCAGAAGTTAAGCTACCAAAGAGACTAGTTACTAAGTTATTTACCAAGATAACTAGTTCACTTACCAAGGAACTTACTAATTTAGTTTCAACCTAGGTTTCAGTTATATTACCAATGTAACTATATAGTTTTCTAATCTTGGTAACTAAACTAGTCATCAAAGAAACTAGCTTGTTCATCTTATTTACCAAGGTAGCTAGTTTAGTAACGTTTTTAAGTTAAACCTGCCCAGGTCTGATTGTGCAGAGGTTTAATGAAATAGCCCGCGAGAAGAAAGAAATTTGGAAAAACGCGGGTCGAGACACCCCTGAACCTCGCTTTGAAGAGGAGTGTCTTCACTTAGCTGCGTGCAGCAAGGACCAGGTTTGTTTAGAACCAAGCTGCTTGTAGCAAGGATCAGGTTTGTTTAGAAACTTAACTGCTTGTAGCAAGGACCAGATTTGTGTAGAAACTTAACTGCTTGTAGCAAGGATCAGGTTTGTGTAGAAACTTAACTGCTTGTAGCAAGGACCAGATTTGTGTAGAAACTTAACTGCTTGTAGTAAGGATCAGGTTTGTGTAGAAACTTAACTGCTTGTAGCAAGGACCAGATTTGTGTAGAAACTTAACTGCTTGTAGCAAGGATCAGGTTTGTGTAGTGTTAAACATTTGATATGTAAGAGTTCCCCTCCCAGTTAGGTTTACTTCCCTCTCCCCTCAGGTGCTGCCTCAAAACCCGGAAATGCCGGCAGACATGTACACTTCATGCCTAACTTCCACCGTCAAAACAGCCTTACATTACTGGTTCCATCAGCAGAAAATAACAAACATCCACATCATAGACTGTATAGAGTATCTGGATAATATCCCTGGAAAGTACAGCGCTAGGAGCACCATGGCCGGTAAGGAAACTTTTCGTTGAGTAGGGCACATTACAACTTTTACTCGGATTCTAGATGACGCAAGTTCACTGATCCAAGTTCATCTTTTATTCATCTTTGGTAATCATACTCATTGTACCAAATTTGGTGTATTTACAATTTCTCACCACCAATCACCATGATATTATTTACCTTAAATTTCTGAAAGAGAAAATGTACGATTTGTTGAAGCACACATTTACAGGAGAGCTAGATTGGGTTCTAACGGCAGTGTTAGACACACTAGCCTGGCAGATAGAACCGGACTACGACCGGTTCAAAGAGCTGTTCAGGAACTGTAAACCAGTTGGACTGCTCTTTAGAGGACACATTCTAGCGGATAGGGTTATGAGAGCGTACAATGTAGCGCCGGTCACTCATCCTCGTCTTCCATCCCTAGCAGGTTAGTTGTGTCATTCATCTACGTTTACTTTCTCTAGCTGGTAAGCGGGGTAAACTAGCCCTTTTTAGTAACTCCAAGCCATTGCGTATCGAGATTCTGCACTAGCTGAAAGCAATCAGTCCTTCGAGCCAGGGAGTATGCTAAACGTGGTGAAATACAGTAGACTGGCCAGTGTTCGTCTTATGTCTACCGGGGATTATCTACATGAAAGAGGAATGTTCCTGAGACACTGCTACAATGACTGAATATCCCACCAGGACATCCGCTATGGAGATCCTGGGATCTAGCTCTAGACAGTATCATGACAGAGCTCTCCCTCCGGAAGATACGTCCTTCACGACCCGCCCTTCACGGGCAGATCAGCACCTTCTTCTTCGACCAGCTGACCGAGTTCAAGGTTAACCTAACTCAGTATGGGAAGCACGACAAAGTCGATTCCAGGCAGTTACCGGTCTTGCTCCAGGTGGGAAGATGGTTTCTGGTACTTTTCAGTTTTTTGTAGATCGTTACTTTCGTCGACTTGACTTTTTGCCAAGCTGAGACATTCAAACTTGCTGAAAAGAATTGCAATTTAAAATATTCATTAGAAAATTAGATTACCCGTATGGAAGAATCTGCACTGCAGAACTAACCCCCTCTCTACAGATGTTAATGAGCGCGCAGTATCGAACAGAAACACTCGAACTTGTTGGCAAGTTTCTAGACCGGGGACCGTACGCCGTTCAGAAGTTTCTAGACGTGGGCATACTGCCGTACATCAGACAGCTCCTTACCACGCCCTCCAGAGATTACAAGTACATCATGGTTCTTATCTGGGCTAAGGTTCGTCTAGTGCAGTATATATTACATGTGTATTTTTGTTGTTTCTGACTTGGAGGAATAAACAGATGCTTTAGAATTTTGTTTTCTTTTCTTAGCAAAACAGCAAGATTACCACCCTGTTCAATTTGGAGAGCGCTAAAATAAATGACAACTCCATGAATAACAGTTGTAAGGTTTACCTTCCGACACCACCCCACCTTCCCCCAGATTCTAGCTACGGACAGACGACACTCAACAGCTGATGTGGTGTTGAACCAGCCGGAATGTAGACGATTCTTTGTCAACATGTTGAACGATCCGGACATGAGGCTGCAGACTCGGGCAATGTCTTGTTTCTGTCTTTCTATACTCGCCAAAAACTCACAGAAAAACCAGGTAATATTAGACGGTAACTTTAAGTCTTTTATTTGTTCAAAGTCTTTTATTTGTTCATTACATCAGTGTTATTTTGGGAAGATTTGGGAGAATTTGAAATATTTAAGCGGTGATGTTGAAGATATTTGAGCCTTAAAACGAGTTTTCCTCCAAAACTGACTAAATGTTCTATTAAATCATCTAAATCAGCTAGGTAGTTGAAGAAAACACTCAACACAAAACTCCGTTATAATGAGCTATACAGCTATCTCACCAGCTCTATCCTTCCCATTGTTTTACTAACGCGGTTCCCTTGCCATTAGGAGATTCTGTTAGGAGAAAATCTGATAAAGGAGCTAGACGACTGTTTGATGGACATGTCAAGCCCTAACAAATCCAGCAAACTTCAAAACTGTGCGGTATTGTGCCTCGCTAATCTGTGGGACCGCAATGAAAAGGCACTGTGGGCGAGTGTGCGCGCAAATACTATCGATAATCATGTTATCAAACTTCTTGATCACCCCCATCCTGAGGTTCGTCTCACATTCTTGTCTTGTCTTGTCAAACGATTTTATTCCCGTTTGGTAAAGCCCAAACGAAATCCTGAGTTTCCAGTGTATACTTTCCTCACTATCCTGAGATTGTCTTCTCTGCCTCAACTTCCCGACCTCGGAATAAAAGTTAGAACCTTGCAACATATTGACAACTCAACCTTCCCTCCACAGACCCGGACGTCTGCTGTTTACGCGCTGGGAACATTCCTGAACACCCGGAGAAAGGAGAGTGACCACGGTGAGAGTATCGAACACAGAATAGCCAGCAACCTCCTCAAGACTTGCGGGGACGGCTCTCCACTAGTTCGTAAGGTACAAGGGTTACAATGAGATTTTGGTTGTGATTTTTTGTGAAATTATGCAGAAGAGGTCAGCACTTCAACATAATAACACCGCCAATCATTTATAACGGCGTGTTTCGTAAATGAAACTGCTTCAAATAAATCTAGATCCCTCTATTTTCTTTTCTATTTTTCTTTTCTCTTCAGTTTTTTTCCTCCTGAGCTGTCTTTACTGAATAGGCTGCAGTCAATGAAATTGTGTATATTTATACGTGACAACAAATCGTTTTGAGCGTGACTAAGAATAGGTGCATCACGGGAAATAGCTGCTGCAGTCATTACCAATTCAATGACAGGTTCTTTCATATGTAAATTTCGGTAGAGTTACTTTGTACTTTTGGTATATTGGTAAATATTGTAGTCCATTACATAGTGGCAATTTTAAAAGGAGGCAACTGTCAGAAATTCCTGGTAAATTTATCTATTTGTGTCCCATTAACGCTACTTTAAATCTATATATAAAGGGTAGTCGAGCAAGCTTCCCGATATCAATACATTCCAACATTTCGTACTCGTCAATTTGCGTTCAGCTATAGCTGCTAATCCCGGCCGGAGAACATCCGTGTTTTACGGAGCCATGGCAAAGAAGGTTTCCAACTCAACAACCTCGTCCTTGTTTTTCGCAACCAGAGTCACGGGACGGACTGACAAGAAGAGCAGCTCGCACTCTGATCACGATGTCACGTTCTCCAAGTGTTACATCCCCTCTTACTTCGGAGCGAGAGGGAGGATGACGTCGAGCGAGGTGGAGATGGACTGGAACACGTACATGAACAAGCCCATGTCGCCCCAGCACTTGATCGTTGCTAAGTTGAAGATGTTCTGTGAGACTAAGTTTGATGTGGTCATCCTGGGGAAGAACCAGGTGAAAAACAGGACGTTAGGAAATCGCTTGTTTAAATGTTTTCTGGATCCGCTGGGGAAAGAAGTTGTGGATTATATCGAAGAGATGAATGAGAATGTGCGTGGTGAAGCAGATTACTCCCCAGAGATCGATAGTAATGAATGTAAGAGAAGGGTTAGAGAAATGTTAGCTGTCAAAGAAGACAAGATACGATGCTCTGACATCAGCGTTCTCAGAGTATACGGCCTAGCTTTGCGATTTCATATTGCCACGAACATGGACAAGAATGGACAGTCGGCCAACATCGCACGACAACAGATCGAAGCTATGGCAAACTACTTGAACTTCAAGAAAAAATACAAATCAGGATTCGGGATGAACACCTTCTTGATGATAGTAGAGTACAACACTAAAACAGGACTGGACAAAGTCAATAGCTGTATGATAGAACTACTGGTTGCTGTGTTTACCCTTGAAATATTCAACTCGCTGATCTTGCTGGTGGAGAGCGACGGAGAGAAGCACGAAACAGACAAGCTGGTTAAAGAAGTGAGGTGTAACGTCTCCCAGAAAGCGTGTTGTAAACCAGGGATAGTCAACGTGTTCCCTGCAAGATCTTCCCTTACAAAACTGGACACCGCCGTAAAGGGACAAGATCTGGGGGGTAATGTTAAAGAAACAACAGTTGCTGCTGCAATGAGACTGCTCAATGAGGTGGCTAGACAGACCTATATCGATCCTAACCCGTTCGAGCCAGATGGTATGGATTATCATGACGCAATGATAGCGATCGAGTCTGTACAGATGAAGTATCAGCTGAAGGAGAGAGATTGGTACAATGTTATAAACCACGTGTACACCATGATACCTAACTAACTGTACTGTAGATGTCAGAATATTTTTGTACAAGATTTCTTTAGTGTACTGAATATATAGTTTGCGATATTTTAGAATCCTCCGTGAAAATAGATAAGTCTGACTTTTAGGCTTGTTGCGCCATGAATAAATACACCTGTAGTTTATTTAAGAAACTGTATAACTGATGCAAATTTACAATTTGTTTAGTGGCTCCGTAGTGATAAGTTTGAGTTTTGAATTTTAAATTTCCTCTTATGTGGAAAAATGTGTCATTAGGAATCGAAACTCTACCCAATTGTGTACTTTATACCTAATGCTTTTCTGAATGATTTTCTGAACAGTTCAAAATTTTCCGGGTTTGATTATGTTGGTCGACTTTAGAGTAATCGAAAGCCCTTTTGAATATCATCTGCGATTCCTAACTTTACCGAAATTGTGACTTCAAAAAGAAAGGCCAAAAGTTGTGCAAATCTAACGAAATCACAGATTTACTCCGTAAATACCTGAGGTTTCATGCAAATGCTCTACTAAAATTTTAATCATGCTTGATGCTGCAGCCCACTACTCTTCATAGTTCATGCGCATGCAGCATGCTATGGATTGGTCTTGCCATGTGCCATATTATTGTTGAGACTGTGCCAATATCTCATTGTTAAAGAAGGGTCTTCTGGTGCCTTATAAAAGATACAGGACCCGCGCTCTATTGCTAATTACGCCGCGCACACGTTATTTGTCGCGTTACGTTCGATTCGATTCTAGCTCAATTTTGCAATCGATCGACCAACTGAAGAGCACAAATAATCAGCAGTCGCCAGTCTTTTAGTCCAATGGCATCGATAAATCTTGCTGCAAACCTCAGCAATTGATGAGCACTCCTTGTCCGCTGTGATACAGCAACATACTGCAGTCTGCAGCATCTAAAAAGACTGACACAATGTGTCACAGTCACACATCTTCTGGGACAAAACTAAAGCCAGGCCACGGTTTGACAACCAACAAACCAAAGTTTTTAAATCCGGTCCCTTGATTTTAAATACATGAATATTTGCACTTAACAAATTCTAATTGAAGTCTCGAATTCCAGGAAGTAGTGGTTGCCCTGTCAAGATACGTACAGCAGTACGAGCAAAGGTTTCAGAGTGCTGCCGTAACGGTCAACGAGGAAGTGATGACTATTAGACAACGTGTGTCTATATGTGAAGACGAGGAATCAGTCTGTACGTCAAGTTTAGTTATAAATTCACAGAGATTTGTACTAGAAACATCACTGTAAACTAAGCAGACGTTTAGAAGATTATGTCAGTGTCTATGTCTACTGCAGACAAAACGCAGTTATATCCTTTTTCTACACATTTTGATTAACATACATTTAGTGTGTTCACTGGTTCTATTATTCCAGCCACGTCCCCATCGCTAAACAAGAAATTAGCCCTGAAAAACACTCTCCTATCTCCACAAAGTAGACTAACATCCGGCAACAAGTTTGTCGAGACTTGGAAGGTATGTTTACTCGTCTTAATTTGTTATTCTCTACAATATCTTGGGATTATAAACTTTATTCTTAGTACTTGGCATGTGCTGTTAAAAGAAATTTTCTGGACTTATAGCTCTTTATTGCGTAAGTTAAATGGACTAAGAACAACTATCTTCTTTAGAAATTGATTTCGATGTTCTTTATCGTCTCTCAAACTATATGTATAATAGTATTGTTTACATGGATCGGATATTTTCACTGTCTTAATGTTAAACTATTAGTATAATAGTAGTGTTTACGTAGATATTTTCAGTGTCTTAAAGGGCTTGAGAAGGATCCGCATCAGGAGGTCCGTGAGCTAGCGTCAAAAGTTGTCTTCTACATCGAGAAGAACATCCCTAAACTTCACAACAGTCGCAAGTCATCAGAAACCGCTATCGGGTACATAGATTTTCTAACCTTACTCTTCTCCCTCCATTTATGACAATGCACCGTCACAACCACCAGCCCTTTAGTTCGAATAAGACAGGTTTTTATTTCAGAAGTGACTCGGGTGCCGAGTCTAGCAGCACCTCTGGATATGTTATTATTTTCAGAAGTGATTCATCCCCCGAGTCAAGGAGCTCCCCCGGGTCTAATCTGTCCAATCTTGGTTTGATGGGGCCAACCAGTCCCATTGTGTACCATTACAGTCAGTACAGCTCCAAGAGAACGATCTTTGGTAAAGGTCCTAAGGTTTGTCACCTTTTGTTATGGTGATTTATCTACATTTGTCACGTTTTGATATGGTGATTTATCTATCATTTTTCATCAACTTGATTCCTTCAAATGGTTGAGTTAAACGCATGGTTCTATAAACTTCAGCATCCAACTTAATCAATTACGTTGCACAAGGACAACTCTCTAAAAACAAAACAACACAGTTTGAAGAGTTCGAAGAAGAACGACCCCCAACCCACCCCGAGGAAAGTCCAGCTCAGATCGTTAAAACGGAGTTCCCTGACTGGTGTGAGGCCTCCTTCGCCAAGCCCCTACTTTCCAAGGGTCAGGAGTCAGATCCTAACT
Organism: Mnemiopsis leidyi; assembly: GCA_000226015.1. Taxonomy (NCBI): domain Eukaryota; kingdom Metazoa; phylum Ctenophora; class Tentaculata; order Lobata; family Bolinopsidae; genus Mnemiopsis; species Mnemiopsis leidyi. The sequence goes on along the minus strand of JH154988.1, from coordinate 629,077 downwards.
CGGAACTTTTCGTGCATAATCAGATCAGGGACAGGAAGCACGCGGAAAAGAAGAGAAAAGCGCGAGCAGAACTCGAGAAAAGAGGTAGTTCCGCGTCATGTGTTAAGTTAGAAAAGTCATAAGTGTCCGCAGTCCGACCACGATATTAGTGTTAACTTAAGGGTATTTTGTTTCTCTTGCATAATGCAGCTAGTTCAACATTCTTTATCAAACCTTGTGATCAATTATAAAAATTTGTCGTTTTCAAGGCTTTTCAATATTTTACCATCATCGTATTATCCAGGACACGAAAAGATAGAAGCTCAAATATTCGGGATAAAGCACAACTCTCGCCCTCACAGAGTAAACTTCCACCCGTTTGAACCGTACATTTATGTTGTGGATGATACCTATTGCAGGTAAAGCACCAGGATTCTCTGTTAATTCCAACACTACTCGAAGTGGTTCTTTCTCTTGAACACATCATCATTTCTGTAGTCTGAAACAGATTTTCTTGATTTTCAGCATTCTTGACTTCGAGTGTTCACAAACGGTACACAAGTTTGAGTGTTGTGGTCGACGTGGGAGTGCCAGGGATGCTATCCTACTTAACCCCCATAAGAAACCGTTCCTCTGTGTTGTTAACAACGAGGCAGAAGTTTTCGTGTGGAGAGCATTCGAGGATCCTCAGACTTTCTCTCTTGCTACCGCCTTCAAGGCATTTGCTGAGGGCGTAAACAAGAGTAAGTAATCCGAATCTAGGTTTATCAATTCATTTAAATGATTCCGCTGATGATTTCACTTAAATGTCACTAAATTAAGTCTACTGGCGTAAAATTGTAATCAACCATCGTTAGATCTGCTGTATTTAATTTCTGGTCTTTTTTAAAAATGTTGTCCCGATATTTTGAAATTACACAAGTCTCTTCCAGAGATCCCGATGATCCTTAACTACGGGGAGTTTACCTCCAACCTGTTTGTCACGGGACAGCTCAAGCGAATAGTCAGTTGGAACTTGTTTAAGGAGACAAGATACCCGGATATCCAGACTATGACGGAGATGCCACTCACTGCTATGACGGTCTTCGACAGGTCCTCCTTTTCAGCAACTCTTGCCCCTCCTCCTCGTTCTGATTACAATCTTTTGTCTCATTCTTTGTCGTGATGGAACCAAAAGTGAAAATTCGAATAGCCAACAGTTCTAGAACCACATTGCCATTTACATTTTGTCCGACATCATGTTTATATGTTATTATGTAATAAGCTTTAAATTTAAAAGCTATAAAATTTTAGGACGACTCCCGACAGTGGTGACCAGCAAGAAAATCTGCTGTTAGCGGGATTTTATGATGGAGTTTGCAAACTATTCGATCTCCGGAATCCTACACACAGCCAGTGAGTCTGAGGATGAAGTTGCGTTTGGCAATGTAATCGATTTCAGGTAACAAAATGCCTATGTAAATAGTTTTCTCTATCAATTTTATTTTGCTGATACTTTGTTATTGCAGGATAGTACAGCGTTTTGGAGAATCAGTGCGAAGTAAATCTACATCCGTAGTGAACGTACACATCAAACCAAATAACGACAACAAAATTATTTATACAGCTCACAGCTCCGGAGACATGTGTTTCTGGGATCTCAGAAAATCTAGATGTACGTACTGTTTCTACGAGTATAAGTTTCTACGAGTATAAGTTCAGTGGTGCCTGATATGCTGACCATTATTCCGACCACACTCTGTCTATAGATCGCAACAGATCATGTGTTTATTTTAATTTCGCCACACCACAACCCTGGCCTACATTATCAGATAGTCTGATACATTTCCCTCTGAAGGTGGAGGTGGACAGAGCCGGTACCAGCCTCTAGCGCACGAGGCTCCCAAGACACTCAGTGTGGTCAATAACAACTTGAAAACGGTCGCGTTCCACAACTACGCTCCTGTCATGGCTTGTGGGTGTTACGATCAGGGGATAAGGTCAGTAAAACTTATTTTCCTGTTTTTAGCGCCAAATCTGGTTTTTTCGTTATAATCTTCTCGTTCTTCGACGTTGTTGTAACGCAGTCAAAGTCATATTTGTAGATATGATATTGGTCATTGATGGAACTTTATGCTCTCTATATTTCAAGAATTTTATATTTTTATCTTACTCACGGGACTAGCAATGGTTCTCATTTATTTATTCTCATCAATACCTCAACTATCAGAATATGGAACATTTGGGGTGACAAACTGAACGATATAAAGTTCCACGAGGGATTCATGGGACAACGCGTCGGACCCAGCATATCCCTAGCCTTCCATCCCTTTGAGTACAAACTAGTTTCAGCGGGACTGGACAACTGTGTGACTGTTTACGGAAAGTCAACTCAGCCTCAGAGTTTGCGGTACTGAGGTTGAAACAATGAAACATCACACTTTCCTTTCTTGACTCGGTTGTGTCTCGTGACATGATTGTATTTAAAGTTTCGTGTTGAGGTGGTTGTGATCTAGAACGTTCGAATTTTATACCTGGTTTTATATCGATCGCTAGCCCAGTATGTAGGGGGCTGCCACCTCGCTAGAAAAGAAAAATGATTTTATGAGACCCCTGATTGAAGTGGGTGACTATTTTTATATTGGTGATGGGAGCAGTGAAATGAAAAATTTTAATTTTTAATTGTGGTTACTGATTTCGTTGATGAGATTATTGAGTTGATGTAATGATATTATGAATATGATTGATTTTGATTTTGGTGATTTTTGGTGTAACCGGCCCTCAAGTCTAGTCGAAATTAGAAGTTTTTGCACCACTTTCAGCGCTGATACTGATAGAGAGCTGGCTAAGTTTGTATTATTTTTTAGATAATTTATTGTACTGTTAACTTTTAGGCGAAATGGACTTTGTTAGGTACGTTTACTCGTTCAGTTTTGTATCCTTAATCTGTGAACTAACAATAACATGAAACAAAGAGCTTTCGTGGCAATAACAGCTGAACAGATCTTGCTTAGATTTTGTGCTGATTCGGAGCCCAACTACAGAAATGATCTATAAGTATTGAAGTTAAACCCTTTTCAATTTTAGTAAAATTAGGCTGCCTGACTCTGTTTCTTGGTAATATTTTATTTAACTTTAGGTATTTAACTCTTGGAGTTAGCGTTTCGAATTGCGTCGCCGCTTTCGTTGGATATATGAATCAAATTTGTGTTGTTGATACGCGATAACAGATAAGTTGATAACTTATATATTCTCCGGGAACATGTGTATCGTATTACTACTATAACAATAGAGTACTTGACTGCTAGAGTAAACTAAAGACTCAAGATAAAGTTTACCGGGCGTTGCGCGGCTCTCTCTCTACGTAACGTTGTACGTTTCCCTCCGCAAAGCAACAATTAACCTGCTAGGTTCCCAGGCAAGATAAAGTGAGAACCTGTGAGTCAATTAATGCAGTACTACTATAAACCTGCAGAAACTTTAAACTGGCTAAATGAATTAGAAGTATAATAAGACCGCAAGTT